>JAKOGI010000940.1:160000-360147 GCA_029747015.1 Carnegiea gigantea
CAGTCTAATCTCACAAATTTATTCTTCAATTTTATGATTTCAATTTTTTCTCACCCCTAATGAATAGTCATTGACATTGGTCCTTGCACCTTATCTAGAGCTTCAAATCCTACTATCCTAAATTCACAACACTAGCAAACCTTGACTAGTCAATGAAGTCCTAGCTTAGCGGTTAAAATTGAGGCTGTAGTTATATTAAGTCCTATATTCAATCCCCCCTCCCCTGATTATATTGGACAGCCATTTGTGCACAATTTGAACCCCCCCCCCAAAAAAAAAAAGGGTCTGGACCTTCGATTGGATTTTGCTTGTGATAGGTGCTTCTTTTCCTACCTGCGATGACTCTATCTGAATCACCTTATACTTGACCCAACTAAGGGTAACACTGTTGATAAAAAATTAAGAGTACCACCACTTGCGTTTGTTTTTTTTTTTCTAAATTTAGAAAAAGTCTAT
Source organism: Carnegiea gigantea (assembly GCA_029747015.1). NCBI lineage: Eukaryota > Viridiplantae > Streptophyta > Magnoliopsida > Caryophyllales > Cactaceae > Carnegiea > Carnegiea gigantea. The sequence goes on from JAKOGI010000940.1 coordinate 160,457, forward strand.
ATGGTTAAAAATTCCTTGACCTGAATTTGAAATGTTTATTGAACAGGTTAAAAAGCCTTAATTGATATCTATTTAATTTTTATCCAAGTTGGCCCAACTTTGACCCGTTTACTGATTTGTCAAATTTAGATCACCTGTTCACACATTTACCCGTTTAATATCTTTAATTATTACATAATTACAGAGCATTAAAAAAATTAAATTTATATACCATATCAAGCAATTATCGTCTAAAGCTCCATTGAGTAATCATAGTTCACTTTTTTATCTTTAATTGTTCTGTTTTTGATTCTCAAACAAAAGGGTAAACAAGCAATTGATAAATGGTAAATGAGTCGATTCCTTTACCCCATATAATTAATAGGTAAATAGGTATTTTTATTTTTCTCTTGAGAATCACAGCTTAAACTAACCATTTAATTAAACAATTAAAAATGTGAACCCTTTTAATTTAAACATGTTCAAAATATATTCCTGAACCTGCTTGATTTCGTACTAATTTTGAAATATATTAAAATATGTGAAATTCTACTTCAAGAAAGTATAATGTAGCTATTTAGTATTATTTCAAGACAGCGCAAGCACCATAACGTAAGGATTAAACATAAGCAACGATTGAGCCTTCCATTCTTCCGACCCCGGGGAGACATTAAAGCATCCATCTTCTAAGTTCAACGGGATATTAACTCCATGCATCTTAAAAATAAGAAAATACAAAAACTCTTAATAACAATATGTTTTATATGCAGGCCCTATTCTTTTCTGTAATTGGGAAGATTTAACTTACAACTTACAACTGCTTGTAACTTCTTATATCTCCTTGCATCTCCTCACATCTTATTACATCTCCTTACATCTTTTTAAATCTTCTTATATATTTTTTATAATATTCAACTTATCATCTGTTGTATTCTCATATTTATATAGAAATATGTATTTATTTTTTATATACTACCAAAATGAAAAATCTTATGACTTTTTTATGAATATAATATTTGTATAAACATAAAAATAGATTTCTACGATGCAAATTAATAATTGAGTTTCGACATGAAGCATATATGCCATTATAGAGAAAATAGGTCAACATCTTTTAAAATTGTAGTACAAAAATCGCATTTATGCTTGAGTTTCAATGTAAATTATGCATTAAAATAATCAAACTGTAAGTGATGAAAGCATTTCAGCTATTTTACCCATAATTTTATCTATGACAACTTGGTTGCTATCATCGTACAATTGAACATTAGATTGAATTTAATTCCAAAATGTTTAATTTAAATAGGATTTCATTTTTAGGGTTCTATTCAATTTTGTTGAGAAAATTTTGTTATTTTTTTATTTGCTTGTAGAGAGATGAAACTAATATTAGTATCAAAAAATCACCTTAAGTGCATAACATATTTAATTCTATATATTTGTCGACATGAATTTTTCCTATTGATATTTAATTAACTTGTTTAAAGGTTATATTTTCATTAATTATGTTATTTTAATATTATTTTTTATTATCCAAAATGATAATTGTAGAAAAATAATTTATTTTGTAATGTTGAAATATAATTTGTTTAATGATGTTATAAAATTTATTTCATAAATATCAGTGATACACGTAATTTCTTTTCATGAAGTACTTTTTTCCAATTAAACACCAACAATTATACATGCATATCTAAAAATTATACTATATAACTTTCTAATAATTTAACAACTCCTTATATCAATCATTATAACTTCTTAGAGCTCCTTAGAATTCCTTACTGCTTCCTACAGCTTTTTACATTTTCTTACAACTTCTTACATTTTCTTGCAACTCCTTACATTTTCTTGCAACTTTTAGCTACATCTTATCACGAAAAAGAATAGACTCACAATGTCCATTATATATGGGGTTTTAGAAAGTATGACCTTAGAGCTTGCCATGTCTGGGTTTCACTCATCTTTGTCTCTTTAGCTTTATTGATTTTGAAAGCTCTCCATTGTCGTTTTTTTATAGGTTTCATCTTCCCTATGTTTTGAGAGTCATGTGTAAAAATTTTGATCTTCTTTCTATAATAATATAAGAAACCAATCTATGCGACCTAGCCCCAGCAAAAGAGAAAAATAGTGGTTACAGATGCACCTGTCCATTACATCACTAACTTAGTAGAATTACCAGACGACCCCTCTTCCCTGCACCTAGTAAAACAATTTGATATGCAACGCCAGAAGAAGTTGGATATGTACTGTAGTTTTGTTTTGATTTAGGTAGTGTATCATATGTTTTTTTTTTTTTTTTTGGGTAAGAAAGGTAAGCAATACAGTCTAGGCAGCCCTTCTCTCAAAGGTTCGGCCTAGATTATCCTCATAGAGGACAGAAAGAAGGTCCCTATGTGGGACCACATTCCAAACAACCTTGGAATGTAAGGAATGACCAAACTTTGCTAGCCAATCGGCTGCACAGTTATCCTCTCGAAAAATATGATGCATAGTAACCTTATTACATAGATGAATGAATGCTAATTTGTCTTGCACAAGCACTTGAATTTCCCATGGAGGATGAATATGTTCTTTAACTGCTTGGATGAGGATTTTATTATTGCCTTCAATGTGGATATGGGTGAATCCAGCATAGATTGCGGCTTTAATACCATTACGCATTGCTGTGGCTTTTGCTACTAAGATTGATGATCTTCCCAAATTGAATGCTGATGCTTGGATGAACTGTCCTTCCCAGTCACGGATGATGAATCCTCCTGCTACACCTTGTGAAGATTTGGATCTATCAAAATTGATTTTGATGCACCCCCTTGTGGTTTCTTCCATGTTACCTAATATGACTTCTTTCGATTGGTGGTTGAGAGAATTGGGTGGTGTGGTTGAAAGAAGTGGGTGAGGTGGCGCCTAATATGCCATTCAGCCGTGGCTTTTTTAGCTCTTATCAAGGTTATGCCTGGGTTTGGCATTTCCTTACGAAATACCATATTGTTTCGTGTCTTCCATATACTCCATATTAAGGCAACTAATCTATCCATTTTAACAGCCGGACTAACAGTCCTGGCGTTACTGAGCATTTGTATTATATCCAGGTGTGGGTTAAAAGAGGGGGTCATGTTGAGCCAATTGTGGGAAGCTGCTAATCTCCAACACTCCTGTGAAATAGTACATCCTAAAAACAAATGGGTCGTGTCTTCCCGTGTTGCGTTGCAAAAAGAGCAATTTGAGTCAATGAGAATACCTCGTTCGGCCAGGGTACCTCTCGTAGGCAGGGATGCATGACAAATTTATCAAAGAAAAATTTTTAACTTTGGCATGATATCTAAATTTCATATCCATTTATATTCTCATGCAGGTGGGTTGACTAGATCAAGGCCATGTGCGGCCCAAGTCGCTGATTTAGTGGAAAACTGGCCATTTTCAGAAAGTCCCCAACACACCGAGTCGGGAATGGGATTAATAGGAATAGGAGTGGCGAGAATCCACTGAAGGTGGACATGGTCAACTAATAAACTGAGCTGTGCCTTGTCCCATTTGTTGGTTGCCGTTATAAATTGTGACACCTTAAGAGAAGTATTAATGCAGGAAATGTCCCTAATATTGAGCAGATTGGCTAAGCTATCATTGGCACACCAATTATCGAGCCAGAAATTGATATTAACTCCACATCCCACTATCCACCTGACTCCTTTCTGAAATTGTTGTCGGTTGTTAAGGATACACTTCCATGCCCAGGAGTCGTGTTTTTTAGCTTTGTGGCCAAAGAAGTTTGCATCAAGTTGATATTTTGCCTGCATTTGTTCCACCCATAAGCCATGACCATGGAACAGTTTTCAGGTTAATTTGCTTAGAAAAGCACTATTAACTGCTTCTGTTTTCCTAAGTCCAAGACCTCCTGCTTTCTTGGGTTGATAGATTTTATCCCAAGAGACCATGTGCATCCCCTTATTTTCGTGGGATTTTTTTTCCAGAAAAAATCTCTACCTATTTTGTCTATCCGGCGGCTAGTTTCTTTAGGCAATTGAAAGCATTGCATTGTGTGTGCCGGCATTGATTCGATGTGGGATTGAATTAGTGCCACCCTTCTGGCCTTAGAGACATGTCTGGTCTTCCAAGTTTGTAATTTTGCAGCTGTTCTACTTACTAGGTTGGAAAAGGTTTCTGTTTTCGGTCGACCCTTAAACACTAGACAGCTAAGGTACTTACCAAGATGGGCTTGGTGCGGAATGTTAAAAATAAATGGCACTATTTGCTTGTCATGCAAAGTGGCATTACTGGAGAATGTTAATGACGATTTTTGAAAATTAATAAGTTGGCTGGAATTTCGACAGAAGTTATTTGGAACAGCCCTTAATTCTTGACAGAATTCCAAATTGGTTCTGTAAAAAAGAAGACTGTCATCGGCAAAAAGCAAACATGAGATCTTAGTAGCTCGCGGTGAAAGCTTGTAACCAATCCCACACTTTTTCCGGCCAAGCGCTTTTCGGAGGGCTCTGGTTAACATTTCCATGCATAAGATGAAGAGGTAGGGAGACAGAGGGTCCCCTTGTCGAATTCCTTTGGTCAGTGAAAAGAAGCCGCATACATTGTCATTAACTATGACCGAGTAAGAAACAACAGAAATGCATTCCTTAGTAAGGTGTATCCACTTTGAATGAAATCCCAAACTGTGTAAAGTATTAAATAGGAAATTCCATTTAACCCTATCATATGCCTTTTCCATATCCAGCTTGAGTGCGACCCAAGCTTTTTTCCCTTTCATATTTTTGAATTTGTTCATGATTTCATGCGTAAGAAGGATATTGTCATGGATGGAATGCTTAGGCACAAAGGCACTTTGGGTTGGATCAATGATTTTCTCCAGAATCGGGCGCATTCAATTAGCAAGAATTTTTGAAATAAGTTTGTAGACTGTGTTGTATAGGCCAATGGGTCGGAACTAGGCAGTGGTGGTTGGCTGACTCACTTTTGGAATAAGTGCAATAAGCATGTGATTAATCTATTCGAGTAATTTGCCATCCTCTAAAAAGGATCTCACAGCTCGACAGACATCCTTTTAATAACATGCCAGTGGTCTTGAAAAAAAGCCGCGCCGAAGCCGTCAGGTCCTGGAGCTTTAAACTTATCCATTTGGAAAAGGGCTTCCTTGATTTCTGTGTCTTGAATGGACTGTAGTAAACTTTGACTATCTTCAGCAGTGACTACATTAAGCATCTCCAATGCAGTATTAGAGATGCCTACCTGAGCGGATTTGAACCTAGCGGTAAAATCCGTTGTAAACATTTTTTGAATTTGCTCAGATTCATCCAGCCAGACTCCCGAAGTATCCTTAGCTCTCGTAATCTTGGTACGGCTCTTTTTGGCTTTCATAGAGGAAAAAGCTGGAGTTTCTATCTCCATTTACGAGCCAATTTTTTCTTGCAAAAGTACCCCAATATTTTTGGTTAAAGAGGTGTATCTTTTCTCGTTGCTTAATGAGTCGGTCGTGCCAGTTATTTCGGCACACATTATTGAGGTCATGGACTAACTTGGCTTCAATGTAGAGAAGGCGTTTCGTATTCCTTTCCAGCTTATGCTTAAAGTTTCCAAAAGTGCACTTACTCCATGATTTAAGGTCCATTTTTTTTTTAAAAGTTTGTGGACTAATTGATACATAGAAGTACCTTGTGCTCTTATTTTCCAATGTTGCTTGACAATATTATGCGTGTCCTGGTAATGTACCCAGGAATGCTAATATTTAAAATTCGTGCCCCTTTGAGGCGGGTGCACCGACTCCATATTGAGTAGCGCAAAAGCATGATTGGAGCATGTAAAGGGGCCATTGTTGACTACGTAAGAAGGAAAAGGTTGTGCGCAGTCCTCCCTAAGCAGAACTCTATCAAGTTTTTCATCTACAAGTTGTCCACTTATGTTTTTTTTTCCACGCAAAAATCCGCCCTTAGAAGGTGGCACCAATACTTCGAGTGTAATTCAAGAAATTATTCAGGCGTCGAATATGAGAGATATTTAAAGGTGCGCCACCCATCTTATCAGAAGCGCATAACATTTCATTGAAATCTCCCATAATACACCAAGGTAGGGAAATTGAGGTGCTAAGTTGATTGAGGTGGTGCCAAAAAATAATCTTTATCTCTTTCTTATGCGGGAGCATAAACCGCTGATAGCAGGAATTGTTTATTACTAACTTTATCAACAATATGACAATAAATCTCTCTATGATCTCTGGCAACAACATCAAGGTCAATGTTCAGGGACTTCCAAAGGCACCCCCATCATTGACAGATGGAATGATATGGTGGTGGGGAAACCCTAAATGCTTTATAATAAAATCCGTATTTTGTGCATTAACCATAGTTTCAAGTAGGAACATAACATCGGGTTGGATAGTTCGATTAATGAAAGCAGTTTCATGTCGTAATTGATATTTTTTAACACCTTGAACATTCCAGCAAATAACTTTCATGGAAACCAATAATGATAGCATATGTGTCAATGCAAACTCCAAGCACCCTGTGGTAGTTGAGGGATAGGGGCGCTCGAAAAGAGAGAAATTTCCAAATACAACAAGGTAAATGTACAATACATTGTTACACAAACAAATCTCGCTACTACATGAATTGATAAAACAGAAAAAGTCCTCATGGCCTAGCAAGAAGCGTTGATAGAGTCGAAGCTGTGCAGCATAGACGACAATCCCCAGCAGGTAACACTCGGCCCAATAAACGCAAGCACCAGGTAGATAAAAAATTCGATGGGCCTACAACTTGTGTCAGCAGAAACTACCCAGAGCAAGTACATAGCATGGAATGTAAAAATAAGATCCAAATATGGCCATGGTATTGCTAACAGTAAAGCCTATGAGGAGTAAAGAATATAATCAGGGGTCTCAGTTAACAACAGATTCATGTTGTTATCATCCTTGACGTGTCTTTTTAGCTGCTCATTGGAGGTAAGCTTTAGTCGCTAAGGAGTTCCCCTCCTGGCATCACAAATAGAAACCTCATGAGCAAGGCTAAAGAGTCGAGCCAGAGTAGGAGATGAGTAGTAACCAAATAGAGTAGCACAGTATAAGGGGCCCATCCCCAGCCTGTGCTGCCGCCATCCATAAAAGGGGTGGCAAGCACAAGTCCAGGGTGAACTGGCCGAAAACCACATGAAACCCCCCTTAAGGGAAAAAAATGTATGCCACAAAAGACATAATGAGACATAGGTGCATGCATGTGAACCGTGAAGGAAAGGTACAGAGAGAAATCCAAGGCAGTACACGGCCTGGGTAGATATAGCTAACACAATGGCAATATAGTTGATGTTTAGCTTCCAAGTGGGGGATAGCAAGGGAAGAAGAGAGCAACATAGTCAAGAAGCAATGGAAATCCGTGAAAGGAACATCTACACCATGATTCCATGAAGATATGGAGATATACACTGAGAAGACAGACAGTAAGGAGCCATAGGAATTGTTCAATAGACTGGTCTTGGGCCATAAGGGTAGTCCCTTATGTCCTTTCACCGTACACAGACTCGAGTCAAGCACGAAAAAAGAAACCAGTAGCTAACCCCATAGTAATAGGGTACAGAGGTAGAATAGCATAGTATCCCACATACACAGGCAAAACATCCAAATATGACAGCAACAAAGAGAAAGCTTAGGCAAGAGAAAACTTGGGTGATTACAAATAATTTGGATCAAGTAGAGTATTGATATAGCCACAGTAAGCAATGTCAACAGCCAACACCACATTATGAACATGCACAGGGCTGGGTGGGTTCTGCTCCACTTTGGGCAGAGCATATGCGTCCAATAGGGGCTCAGCAGAATAAGCATGAACTTGAATAAGGATAAGCATATACAAAGTGGTGGAGGCATAGTAGTAAACATAAACTTCATTACATAAAGACTTAAGTACAACAGAGAGTAGGAAGGGATAAAGTAGGATGAACAAATCCTTATCGAGGATGCCACAACATCAACTTTGTCAAAAACTATAATACAAGAGCAAGTGCTACTATCCATACTCCAAAAGCTATCATACACAGTGATGGAAGGCAGCCCAAAAAACCTAAACAACCTAGTAGTAGTACGTGACCAAAAAACCAAAAAGATAAGCAAGCAAAGAATCCAATTAGCACCAGTCGTGAGCATCACCAAAATGACCATAAACCTATCCATGGTGAACTAGACAGAAGGGTGGGAGGAGAACTCCTCTCCCTGCTCAATCTTTCGCTTCTTAGAAGATTCAGTAGACATCACAAGTTCGTCCAAATCATCCAATTCAAGGAAAAAGTCATCCTCCCCCCCCTTAATCCATGGCATTCTCATCATTTTGGGCCTCAGTGAATGACTCAAAGAGAAGGGGAAGAGAAGATTTCAGTAACTTGAAAAGGGGAGGAAGGGCTGGAGGTAGTATTCAGAGGAAATGTGCGAGGAGGGGACAGAATAGGAGCTGGAGAAGCGGAGACAAAAGGAGAGGGGCTATTCACTTTCGTAGGGTGGCTTACCTCAGTTGGGCTATAGGCTGACCCAGCAGCAGGAGATCCTTCCTTGGGATGAGAGTCATTAACCACAGCTTTACCTTTCCCTTTGTCCTTTCTCTCTGGATTATGGTTAGGAACAGTAGGGGTAGGAGGAATAGGTTCACTGTGTCTAAGTCCTGCTGGAGGTTGCTTTCCTTGGTTGGAAGTGGGAAAGGATCTCCCCCTCTTTTTGGGAGAGATCCTGATCTACTTATCCTCAGGAGGTACCTTGCCAGTGCGAGAAGAGGTAGAGCAAGTATCATAGATTCCATGGGCTTCGAATTTTTCAACCATAATTTCCATTTTAGGGGCCATTGGTAATCTGGGGCAAAGCTCAAGGACATGGTCATTCCCACCACACAAAGCACACACTTCATAAAGGCCCTCACGGGTGATAGGGATGCTGATTTGGTCGAATGGGGTAGGAACGGTGATAGTGCCCGAGAGGGGTTTAGAGACATCAGTATTCAAGTAAACTCTGGCAAATCTCCCTTTTTTGCGGAGAAGAGTGTTATGATCAATTCTAATAACCTCCCCAATGGACTTGAGCAGTTTAGTGAGAATAGGTTCCTCTCAAAATTCCCAAGGCAAATGAGAAATTCTAACCTACTGGTCAATTCTTTCTATAGAGGCTAAGTAGGGATCAAAGTAAGGAGCCTAAGAGCTAAGAACAAGATTAGGACCTTTCACAAACCAGGGCCTATTGAACCAAACATACTCCCTATCTGACACAATTGCAAAACGAAGGAAAATCCATCCATTACCCAACTCGATGTAATCCACTGCCCACTTAACATGCTTCCAGTCAAGTTTAGTCCTAGTGATAATGATAAGCAAAGGAACCGACACCCCCCAAAGTTTAGCAAGTAGACATAAGGCGATAAGATCATCCATCTGCCCTGGCTATTTAAGCACTTCAGGAAGTGGCTTAAGGACTTCAGCACTCTCAAGAGTTAACTCTACATAAGTATTAGAGGGCGTCGCACCCTGGGGAGGAGATGTAGGGTGCAAAATAGGATGGTTAGACTGCAATGGGACAAGGGGATGGATATTCGGATACTCACCCTCCACCCCGTACGTAAGAGCATCTGTGAATGAGGAGAAGGCGGATGGATTGGGGTTATGAGGAAAGTCAGATAGGCCTCAATCCAGACGAGTTGAACGGGCATGGTGGGTTGGGTTATCAGAATTGGGAGGAGAAATGATGTGAGAAGGGTGGGCATTATTATCCTTAGCAGATAGAGGTGTGGAAATCATAAGGGACGAATAGGTAGGAATGGGGCAGGAGAAAGGAAGCAGAATGGGATGGAAAATGAGCAACTGACCCATTATATAGGCCATACAAGGGTAATTATAGTACACGAGAACATGCAATTCGAGAAGGGGCATAAGAGTAAACAACAAAATCACAGAGTGTAAAAACATTAAAAATCAAGAAAGAAAATGACAACACAGCAATACCAACTATACCTGTCCTTGGGCCGCAAGCGACGCATATTTACGAATGCATGCCATCGGTGGGCTGACCTAGCCTTGGGCCACAAGCATCGGAGATTCACCAGGGCACGCCACCGCTGTGCTGGCCTGGGAAGGGACACGTCCTCAGGACTCATGAGCGTAACCATGGAGCAGTTAATTGGAAGAAGTGGATTTCCGGATCCGGTGAAGCTATCAGAGGTGGTAGAGTCAGAATCAGCCAGAACAATCAGAACACTCCCTGGGTTCAGATCCACACCATGGAGTAGAGGTGACATGATGTCCAAACCAGCGTACCCCTTTTGAGTGGGGGTAGTCCATTTCAAGAAGCAACAAGAGCGAGTAGAGAGAGGAAGGTGCAGGTAATGGTTCCATTTCCTCAGCATAGGAGCAGATACGGGACGATTCAGGACATCAAGCAACAGGGAAGAGGTTGGGGCAGGGCAAAGTAGTAGAGATGGGTTAGAGGGGGAACGGGGAAAGGGCCTAGATCTAGGGTTCATGATGGTAGAGTGAGAAGGGAAAGCAATTTGTAGGTAAGGCTTCAGTTTCCTTGGCGTTAATATGTGAGAGGAGGAAAGGGAGGGGTTAATTGTAGGGTCATGATTGAAGGTTGAGGGGAAATATCAAGGGCTTTCATCATTGCAGGGAGAAGTAAGCAGAGGGGGAAACTAGGTTCTCTCTCTAGGACATTCTCTCTCTAGAGGGACGGTTTGTGAAGCTTAGGTAGTGTAAAATATGTGGGGCTTGAACTAAAGCCTAGAAACAAGCCTAGTGGAGGAAAAAATATGGGGGAAAAAAATACGCAAAACCTCTAGCATTGATCTTTAGGCTGCTCCCCAGATAGAAAGTATAATGTTAGACTAGTCCAAATAGTCTTGGGAGTCTATCCTAGCAATTTTGACTTGCGCTAAGAATAGGAGATCTAGATAAGATCCACAATTAAGGTTGTCTAGAAGAAATAACATATTAGGAATAACATCTTAGGCCATATTCGGTAACAATATTTTGGATAGCGTTTAGTATTTTGATCAAGTCAATATACTAATTAGTTAATTTTTACTATTTTATAAACCAGTAGTTTGACTTGCATTTCAAGTAGCATTTAGCATTTTAAGCAGCGTTTTTGAAAAGCTAATAGTATTAACGTTTGACATTTAAAAGTAGTTTTTCATATTTTTCAACAAAAAAATATCCTTTAAAAATTTTATCATTTTAAATTATCTATATCCTTTTATGTCAATTTACATTAATCAGCTAATATAACAGCTAAATTTACCAAACACATTAGTTTCAACCGCTAATTTAAACAGCTGTCCGCTAACAGCTAAATTAGAAACGCTATCCGCTATCTAAACAGCTATGCGCTATCTAAATAGCTAATTTTTTCGAACATGGCCTTAATTATGAATATGTGGAATCCTTATATGATTCCCCTAGTAAGCACCCAAAGAAACCTTATATAAATAGTAGCAAAACCTCAAAGATAAGAAACGAAGCAATCTTAAGAAATTAATTCAGCTATTTTTCACATTTGTAGTTCCCTCTCTAACTAGAGCATTGGAGACTCTTGAAGACAAGGAAATCCCTCCTCGCTCTTTCGAGGTTCTTTTGTAGCAATTCCTTGGACACTGGTATAAAATTCTCAGAGTCTAAAAGGAAAGCTCATATCGAACATCAGCTGAAACATGTGGCGTTGTCTATTGGGTCTAGGGTTAAATAATATGCTACCAAAGAAAAACAAAAAAGGGAAAGGAACTAGGCGATCAAAGGATTGAAATCCTAAGGATAACCCCTCCAATAACCATGCCTTAAGCACAGAGGATGCGTGAACTCCAAACTCGGGGGAAAAAGAAAGATTAACTAATGAGGCAATAATATCCAAAGTAAATCATGCTTTAGCTCCTATAGAAAGGGGAAAAAAAAAAAGATAGATGTTTTATTAGCAACTCAACAGCGATTAACTAAGGATAATCCCAAGATACCTTCAATTAGGATCAAATAGAGAAACCAAAACTTATCTGTAGAAGGAGCTTTTTCCTGAGGAACCATAAGAAAGGGATCTTGAGAGTTGGATTCATATGGTGAGGCGTAATAAAGAATAAGACTTGAGAAAGGCCCTGAAACAGAAAAAGATCGTGCAAGAGAAATCCATGCAAAAGAAGTCTGATCAAGAAGGCTTTCATCGAGGGTAAGAACACGGGGAACAGTCACAACAGCAAAGTTCATCTACTATTGGAACCCTAACCAGCAAGTGTAGATGCCTAAAACCGGCATTTTATTTTTAGGTTCCCCATGACGAAAATAATACCCTAACCATGCACTTGGGAGTCCAGCAAAGTGATTATTAAAACTAGCGTTCAAAATAATGGAGGAAAAATAAAAGAGCTGGCCCATTGGGCTGATCCTTGTCTAGAACCTGGTCGGTTCAACCATAGGGACCCAAGTTGGTTTTCCATGTTTTCCCCAATCAATAGAATAAGTATGCTAAATTATTCCTAGTCCTAGTCTGAGTCCGAGGTCAATAGTCTGTCGTGCCTAAATTAGTCAGACTCCTATTTAAATTAGTGAGCTTATTAAAAGTAAGTTTAATAAGACGAGGAGTCAGTCTCATTTTTCTAGACTAAACCAACCTCCTAACAGCTATAAAAGCGGCTTGCCCCTAACGGTTAGGGGCATCAAATCTGCATCAGAAAATCATTAGTTAATTGGGACAATTAAGCCTCAGAAAAATTGGCGTCACTTAGACCGGCATTATGAGAGAATTGAAAAGGTACGAGGGATTTCGGGTAGAGAGATACTAGGAATTGGGAAGGTGAAATCCTGAGTCTTTCACTAAGTGCATTTAAGCTTGAATCAGAAAAGGTGCCAGTTTGTTGGGTACCCAGGTAAATTAGGTGGGTTGTCTAGAGGGTAAAATTCTATCTTTCTCCTTCTCTTTTGGCTTGATCTTTCTATTATGATTTTTGATTTCACAATTGTTGAAGATGTAATCTTTCGGTGGTTCCCTAATCGATGTAATTTGTTTACCTTACTTTTTGTCTTGTTGCACTTAAAATTGCGTCTTTTACATTGTCAAATGCAATATGTACTAATTGTTTATGACTTGTGATAGCGTGATTAATGTTTTGATTTCCCATATTGAATAGTAGAGGCCGTCAGCAATGACAGGCAGTAATGTGATGCATGCCATTACATCGTAATACTATCACTCGGAATCTTGATCCTCGGCTCGAGATTAGGGAGCCAAGATGATCACCATACTAGGGATTGCTTAGGAGCCTTTTGAAAACCCTTTTGAAGCAAAATCAATTTTCCCTTCATTTGTCCCTATTAGTTGGAAATTGCTTTGAAAAGTGATTATGGTTCATAAGTTTTCCTAAAACTCATTGGCGACTCTACTAACAATGTAATTATTTTTTCTTATTTTTCTTTTCTTCTTTTCATTTTATTTTTTTAGCAGAACAATACTGATCCAAGACATTGAAGTTGTTTTGGCTAGGAATTGGGCCATGTATTGGCCCAGGAATGGGTTCTTGTATTAGTCAGGCTGCCCTATTTTTGGTATAGACAGCAGTCACTACCAGGGATCTAGATCACACGACTGGGCTTGATTCTGGCCCACGAACCTGGACCAGAATGTGGATCTAGTTTTTTGATGTAGTTATGTATATATGCTAATTTATGATTTCTGAAAATAATAAAATTTAATAGTTAGTTTTGAAAATAAATTAAAATAAATATCTAGTAAACAAAGTTGAACCATTCGTGGGGGCTTGCGACTCGCACTAGGTCCCTTGAGGTAGTTAGTCCTTACAGTGGCAACTGCACTTGGGAATTTTCTTAAAAGTGGGTTAGATTTGAAATTCAATATTGTAAATCATTTATACACCTGCATTAGGTATTATGCATTAAAAAGCGCTGTCTTAAATGGATCAACAACGCATCCAGGTAATCTTGCTATTACTCCTTGGGAGATCAATTGGTTAACTCGGTGGCTCCATTAGGCTCTACTAAACAAGCATTGATCCACCCACTCACGACATACTTTTTGGTCCACATGACTTAGGGAATGGGCTGAAACATTCCAATCTTTCCATGCACCCCACGAATGATGTACGAAGTGTTTGGGTCTTAAGAGGACTGTTCAAAACCTGGCCTGAAACCCTTGTAACTTAAAACCTTGGCCTAGGTTGGAACTCATGTGTGTGCGTGAACTTGTTCTTGAATGATTTGAAACTTTTTTATCCGTAGGGTCTACGCATTGATGTTTTAGGTCATATAAGAGCCTAGATTAGGAAAGCTCAAACTTAGTGACTAGGGTTATGAATCAAAGTGGCTTCGAGGCTAGTTGAGCTCTAAAGGTTCTTTACCTCAAATCTGACTAGGCTGTAACCTTAGTCCAAGGAATAAAAGCTTCTACAAGGTGATTCAGCCGAGCTTGAATAAGCATGGTTAGATGTTCAAAAAACAAAAGGAAAGAGAGTCTACGGAAAGAGAGTCTGCACATCGGTAGGATTTTAGGACTATTTTAGAAAAAGAAATCCAATTAGAATTGTTTTCAGTATGGAACTAGGGAAAAGCATAAGAGTTAGCATCCTAGCCTAACTAGGAAACCAGTCGGTGTCCTGGGGGGGCATGTTTGCATTTAATTAGCTTTAGGCATAGGATGAAAAAGGGAGTTAATAGTTAGAACGCCAGTTGCAGGGTCCACTACGGAACCCAGTCAGCTTCCTTGAAGTTAGACTGCGTTAGATCAGGTCCAAACTAGGGAAGATCTGAAAGCCAGGCTGCCATTCTCAGAGTCTAATATGGACCCTAACCTGCATCCTGCAACATGGGCCAATCTGTGTCAGTTTGGGTCAACACCCAATCAGCATACTGCGCTCTCAGTGTAAGTTTTTCTTTACTCCATTGATCACTATGATTTAAGCCTTTAATTTCCGGTCAAAAGTACTTAAACGAGCTAGTCTTGAGCACTTTCCCTTATTTATCAATATAGCAAAGACTAAGAATATATACAAGCTGAGTCAAAAGAACTAGGAGACTTCTATCTAAAGAGCAGTTAGAGGAAACTCTACCTGTTAGGTCAAAGTCAAGACCTGAGTTTAGGAAAAATCTTACACCAATTCCAATGGCAGGGAACAACGAGATCTCTCCGATTATGAAAATGATCGTTAGGATGCAAACCAAAATGGAAGAAAGTGATAAATAGGTGGAGGAATAGGCTACTGAGCTCTAAAACCTCACCAAGGAATCCCAAGATGAAAATAATAAGCATCCTGCCCCTAGGAAGAGCCAAACCATGAGAGAAGGGCAAAAATAGAGAGTAGGAAGGAAAGAGAACTGGAGAAGAGCATGCCTTAAGCTTGTTCACGCATAGATCACATCGAGCAGTTGCCTATGGAATCGTCTATGTTTAATAATTATTTTAATAACTACACCGAATTCACTTCAATCTCGAAGGAAAAGATGCCCCCAAAATTCACTATGCCTAATATCAAGTTTTATAGAATGGAAAATCCTCACCACCACGTGAGAAACTTGATTAGTGCAATAACTCTGAAGGGAATTGACAAGGACATCTTTCACCTTAGATTTTCTTGGACTTTTGACAAGGATGTTATGAGATAGTACAATCCTATGGACCCACAAAAGGTCACAAATTGGGAAAATCTATACAGACAATTCTTTCCTGAGTATTCATACAATACTGACCTCCTAATCACACATAGGGACCTCGGGCTACTCAAATAAGAAGAATAAAAGTGTTTATTAATTACTTGGCTAGATGGAGGACGGACGCTGCTCATATGGTGGACCGACCTTCTAAGTCCGATCAGGTAAAATTGTTGATCAAGAACCTCCAACCCAGATATAGACAGCATATGCAGTTCATAATATTTAAAACTTCACTATATTAGGGAATGTTGGCATGCCGATAGAGGAAGAGTTATCCAAAGAAGCACCTACTAAAACTAGTAACAATTAGAAGAGCAACTACCAAAACAAGGATGAAAAGGCTAGCATTTCCAAGGAGGTACATGCGATAAACCGTTTAACTGCATATAAGCCCATATGAACCACCTAAACTCAAGCTCTTGAGTAACTTCTGGGCAAAATAAAAGTTGACCTCCCTAAGATTAGGCTAGACAGCAACACCCCTGGGCACCAAAAATTATTGGAATTTTAAAAATAGATTAGAAAAAATGTTTAGGTTAGGACAACTCCTATTCCTTGAAGCATCCTAGAAGCCCAACAATGACAGAAACCCACTTGGGGATCTCAAATCTTTGTTATCAATGACTAAAAAGGGGAATGGGACCCATTTGTGTTCATGGCCTAAAACCAAGGATAAGCATGTCTACGCAACACCTGGAGGTTCTTGGTTTGTTGAAAAGCAATGAAATGGCATGTATGAAATCTAGGGAGCTTATGTGCCTGCCGAAATAAGCGATGATGATTTCTGGGGAAAGAATGAAGAAGAAGACTATTAGGGAGAGGGTGACCAAGTGTTAGTCTAACATCTTACAAAAGTTGGGAGACACCAAGCCAAGGAGGGCCCACAATAGACCCTGGAAAAAAAGGTAATACTAGCCCAAGAAGAGGATTTGGTACTAAAGAAATTGAAGAAACTTTTAAGGCAGAAGTGATAATTTGGTAACTCATAGTAGCTTCCCAAAAGCATAGACAAGTCCTAATAGATGAGCTAAATAAAATTGACTTGTGTCCTGAAGCTATATTTGAGGAAATGATAGCCTCAATAAAGTATGGTAAAGGCAACATAACCTGTAGTAGGGAAGATCTTCCGCCAAGAGGTTCGACACATAATAATGCCCTGTACCTCACTGTGATATGGCTTCAGAAGCATGTCCTCTTCACTTAGTTGATAACAGGTTAGCTATAAATGTATGTCCTTAGAGAATGGCTAACAAGTTGGGGATCAAGAAGGAGTAGCTCTTAACACCATGCACTTATCTAAGAGCATACGACATCTCAAAGAGGCTGGTC
Source organism: Carnegiea gigantea (assembly GCA_029747015.1). Taxonomy (NCBI): domain Eukaryota; kingdom Viridiplantae; phylum Streptophyta; class Magnoliopsida; order Caryophyllales; family Cactaceae; genus Carnegiea; species Carnegiea gigantea. The sequence continues at coordinate 177,434 of JAKOGI010000940.1, forward strand.
TTAGGCACTATTCTCCTCCCCATTAACGTGGGTCTTATTGAAAGAAATGTGAAATTTTAAGTTTTGGACATACCAGCCACCTTTAACTTACTTTTGGGGAGGCTATAGCTCCACGATCACCAGACAGTTCCTTCTATTTTGCACTAGAAGGTGAAAATGTTAATAAAAGGGCAGGTAGTCACTATTGAAGGGGATAACCTCTGTGCTATAATCACTAACAAAGAGCCAACATCAGAAGTAAAGCATAATCGCAATAACAAGGAACTCTATAACTTTAAAATAATCACAGTCTTAGAAAGGATAAAGCTCTTTTCAACTTTGATAGTTATTCTAATCTAAATCTGAATGTTATCCGTAAAAGGTGGGGCTACTTCCCAAAAATGGCTATAGGACGAAAAGTACATAGGTGGGCTACCTTTCCCTTGACTCAAAAGAAGGATTACAAGTTTAGGTTAGGGTTAGCTCACTCCAGAAGAAGTGACAGGCTAGGTGAGGGGCCTAGGCCTAAAAGACTACTACTAGGAATGGGTACCAAAAACTCTCCGTTATAAGGCCTATCCTCACATTCTCAATGGACAGTTCTTGCATGAAGGAGATAACTTCCTTTCTATGGCTTCCCCAAGCCTTGCTACGTAAAAGAGAAGGGAATTTTAGTGCATAGGTTAGAAGTATTCAATGACTGTCAACTACTGGAGAAGGAGGTGCTTACTATTGTGAGAGTAAATATGTCCACATAATATTGAGTTAACCTAACTAAAAACAACATCTTCAGGATCCTGTTCGAGCAAGGCTATAAGAAAAAAGAGGACCCTGCTGCTGTTCTGTCCCTTAGCTATGTTTAACAATGGTTTTGAACCTACCAGCTTTATCACCGTAGTTAACACTAAAGGCTGCAAGCAAGTGACTGGACAACTAAAGAGGAAGGAAAAGTATTCACCATAGCTATAGGGCATAGTCTATGAACGTCCAGGACAGAGTCTAAGTGTCTGTCTTTAGTTTTTGCTCCTTTTAACTCTACATCAGATGTACCTATTTCTGATTTTAATAAAATGAACACTTTTGCTTACAACTTATCTCATTCCTTCCCTTTTGAATGCTTTGTCTATGACAAAGAAAATGAAGATATAAATCCTAAGAAATTAATTAAAGCAATAGAAGATCCTGAAAATTGAACTTTTATAATTGAAGATACGATCCTAGTTAACTTAGGGACTCCTGAGAAGCCCTAAGAGCTTAAAATAGGAAGATTACTAACACTTGAGGAGCAAGAAAGTTTTACCTTACTCCTACAGGAACTCATAGATGTCCTTGCCTGGTCCTACAAAGACATGTCAGGTTTAGATTAGGATATTGCATGCTGAGCATAAAATTCCTCTCTCTCCAGAGGCTAAATCGGTAAAATAGAAGCTTCGTAGAATGAAGCCAAATGGGCTTTGAAAATAAAAGGAGGTAGTGTGAAAAAAACTAGATGTAAGGTTGATCAAGGCCACACACTATACTCAATGGGCAACAAACATCACACTAGTTTTAAAGAAAGATGCGAGAGTAAGAATGTGCATAGATTTTAGTGATCTCAATAAGGTAAGTCCAAAAGATGACTTCCAATCACTACATATACACATCTTGGTTGATAACATGGCCAGGCATGCCCTCTTCTCCTTTATGGATGGGTATGTTGCTGACAACCAAGTTAAAATGGCAGTAGAAGACATGGAAAAGACTCCCTTTATTACTTCGTAGATAACTTATTGCTACATCATGACTCCAGTTGAGTTGAAGAATGTTGGGGCCACTTATCAAAAAATAGCTAACACTTTACTATATGACTTAATGTATAAGGAAGTAGAGGTATATGCTGATGACTTGATTATTAAATCAAAGTAAAGGGACAAGCATGTTTCAACTCTGTGAAAGTTCTTCACAAGACTTATAAAATATAATATGTGTTTGAATCCACATAAGTGTGCATGTGGGGTCACTTTAATAAAGCTACTAGGATAGATAGTTAGCCTTAGGGGAATTGAGGTCAACCCCTCCAAAATTAAATCTATACAGGAAACGCCACGTTGAAGAACAGAAAAGGAGATACAAGGATTTCTGGGTCTTTTGCAGTACATCAATTGCTTCATATCAAAGCTGCTATTAGTGCATGAACCCATCTTTGAGAAATTAAGGAACTGGTAAAGCAAAACTTGGATCAAGAGTGCTAGGAGGTATTTGATAAGATTAAGGAATACTTGTCTAATTTGCCATTGCCAGTACCCACACAACCAGGCATTTGGCTCATTATATATCTCACAACAACAGTTACTGCCATAGGGCCATGTTAGCCTAGAGGATAGAAGGGAAAGAAAAGGTTATCTATTATGTGAGCAAAAAGTTCCTTAATATGAAACCCACTGCTTGCCCTTGGAGAAGACTGCCTTCGCCTTAGTGTAGGCAACCAAGAAGTTCAGACACCATATGTTAACCTATACGGTGCATGTGGTGGCACTAATGGACCCTATAAGATATTTGCTTCAACAACCCATGATAAACGGCAAGGTAGCTAGGTGGATGGTGATGCTGTCGGGAGTTTGATCTACATTGCATCCCACAAAAGTCCATTGAAGGCAGGGTCGTGTCCAGCTTCTTAGCGGATATGCTAATGAAGGATCAATAGGAGGAATCTTTTGATTTTCCTCATAAGGAAGTCCTTCAGGTAGAATAAGACATGAGGATGATGCACTTTAATGGGGCTTCAAATGAAAAAGGATTTGGAGTAGGCATCCTTTTAGTGTCTCCAGAATGAGCATATGCCCCTATTTCAACCAAATTGGACTTTGAGGTTATTGATAGTGTGGCAAAATATGAAGTGTGTGTTGTTAGGTTACAAGTTGCCATGAAAATAGCAGTAAAGAATATGCAAGTATATAATTAAATCTCGCAAAACTGGAAAGTAAGAAGTGAAGTCTTGGCACCATACCAAGCTCATCTGGTGGATCTTACCAAGAACTTTACTCACATCACTTATACTTATCTCCCTCAAGAAGATAACCAGTTCGCATATGCCTTAGAAAATTAACTTCGATTATCAATATTCCTAGTGGCATCCATTCTATGCCATTAACAATGGAAATGAGAAATAAACCAGCCCACTATTATAACATTGAAGTTTATAATGTCGACCTCACTACTAAGTATTATGATATTTACCAATACTTATCAAGGAAAGAATGCCTGTCAGGGTCCTCCTCTAAGGTTGCAAGCCTCTCGGTATTTTAAAGATAAGGAAAAACTGTAATATGCATAAATCTACTATGTGTAACACAAGAAAAAGTTCCAAAGATCATGAAAGGAGTTCATGGTGGTGAATGTGAGCCACACATGAATGGTCAAATGCTTGCCCAGAAGGTCCAAAGGATGGGGCATTACTGGTCCACAATAGAAGTAGGCTGTTATGCATATGTAAGAAGGTGTCCTAAGTGCTAGGTGTACACTAACTTGCGACATTAGCCTTCTTCCTTTCTATCAACATTGACTCCCCCATGGTTATTTTCGGTTAGGGAAATTGACATCATTGGAAAGATTATAACAAAAAGTATGAGTGGACATGAATGTGTACTTGTATCAATTCACTACTTTACACAATGAGTTGAAGCAGCTCTTATGCTAAGGTCACTTCAAAGCATACGACTATGTTCCTCCTCCAAAACATTATATACATATATGGAGTGTCATAAGAACTAATACGTGATCAAGGGAGTCATTTACACAGGAAGTAGTATCCCTACTATAAAAGTATAAGATTTAGCATCATAAGCCTTCTCCCCATTGTCCTTAGGCAAATGGAGTAGCAGAAGTAACCAACAAGAGTGTCCGGAGAATAATTGAGAAAATGGCCAAGAATTGTGAAGATTGTCCTGACAAACTCCCTTTTGCATTATAGGGATACAAGATGTTAATTTGTACTTCCACAGGAGTAACACCGCACTCCCTGGTATATGGAATGGAAGTGGTACTACTAATCAAAATAGAAATACCCTCACTTAGGGTAATTGTGGAAAGCCAAATCCTAGAATTAGAATGGGCAAAAGCCCAATATGAAGAGTTTGTGATGCTAGATGAGAGCGGGCTAAGGGCATCACATAACATCCAGATTTACCAAGCCCGATTTTTTAGTGCTTTCAACAAGAAAGTTTTATCAAAGGACCTCCTAGAAGGCGACCTGGTTTTAAAGGAGATAAGGGGCCCAATGCAGGATCCAATAGGAAAATTTAGACCTAATTGGCTAGGTCCATACATTATAAAAAACTATCGTACCCTGAGGAGCAGTTAAGCTCATGGATATGAATATAGAGAAATACACATAGTATATTAATCTTGATTAGTGGAAGAAATATTGTGCCTAACAAAAGAAAGCCTATCATAGGCTTTTAAGAAAAATGTTTAGTTGAACCTATAACAAGTCCACAATGCCTATGTTAGGCCTACACAAAAACAAATGAATAAATATGAAGAATATGACTACAAAGGCCTGATTATGCACTCTAGATATGTAGAAAGCCTAATGGCCCGACCTAATCACTTATTATTTGCATCCTATTCCTACGAAAAAAAGAGAAAAGAAAAGAACAGAAGGCCAATTAAGCTGCTAAAGGGATAGGCCATAAGGGCCAGCCACAAGAAAACAAGTCGATTCCCTTATGGAAACCATGCCGGTTTCTTAATGAATGTAGGCTGCGCCTCCCCCACAAAAAGTTCCAAGCGCTATCAGCAGAAAGGGGATAGGCTCATATAATTAGGAAAAGCGCAAACAATTTAAGGTTTTTAATAATGGTAATAAAAGCAAAATTATCATACTTTTATTGCCATGCAAAATCCTTAGCATACAACTTGAAACGAAAATCCTGATAGCATATTATTATGAGAAAGCACTAAAATTTTATTCTGAAAAATAAGAGCCAAAGATAAAATTCCTAATCTTTCTTCGACTTCTTATCCTTTATGTCTAAGGAGGCTGTCTTTTGTAGGGTAGGACCCTTAGCTCGGCTCTTCCCACTTTAAAACGAGTTATACTCAATTGTTCTTTTCTCCTCAGCGTAGAGAACCTTCCTCACTTCAGTATCACGTTCAATCATCCACTCTAGATAATACTTAGAGAACCTTCCTCACTTCCTCACTTCGGTATCACACACTTTTCTCCTTAGCATATGACAGAAGACATCATAATGGTAGGATGATAAAGCTAATAGCCCACCCAAGACTTAATACAGAAAGGATCATTATTGCAGCTTCTAGGGACAATTCAATCTAATGTAGGGCTACATTTATCTATGACCAAGCTCTCTTATTACTCAACTCAAGAAAAGATGGGTTCCCATGAATAAGCGAATAAGATGAATATGAGTAAAAAGTTCGTCCATTTGTCACAAATTGTCAGATGCACCACCAGCGAATGATCTAATGGAGAGGAGGACCCTTCTTTAGAAAGCTGATCTAGCTCCCCATAGATTGATCCTTAAACATTCCCCTTCTTTGCCAGAATTGCAAGGCTAGATATGTGTCAATATTTTATAGAATTACTATCAGCCTCAAATGCTTTAATAGTCAAATCTGCAAACAGAAAAAAGAAGTACGAAGTGTCAGCAAGGCCCGGGGAAGAACCCTAGGTTCTTTATCCTAATGAAACACCAAAAACAAAAGAGAGGGAAAAAAGGGAGCAGAAAGAAAAACAAATGAACAAGGTCGAGATTGGAACTCCACCGGGTTGCCTAGCCTAATGGGCTTGAAGACCATCTGCAGCAGCAATGGGCTGCTCGAGAGGACTTGATCTGGATGATGGTAGATGTAGTCTAAACACAGAATAGTCTCAACAACAACAAGTGGTATTGGTGTTTGGTCACGACGCACTTCTTCCACAACACTCAAAATCATCACATGCACCCTATTTGCAAAACCACCCATAAATAGGAAGGCCCTAAGGTGACAAAGGAGGGTAGCCTGATGCCTAAATACACTGTCTAGAGTCTGACTATTCTTTTGAAGATAAGAAATCAACGCCATAAAGTCTACCTCATCCCTAAAAAGTAGGGTGGCCACATCCTCCTCACTAAGACCTAAGACACAACTGTATTGAGAAGAAAGGTCCCTATGAATATAAGGTAGGACAGTAGAACAATAAAGAGAGAAACCAATAATGGCACTGAACTCCTCTTCTAATTAACATAATTTGTGCTTCTTAAAATGAAAAACGTGAAGTTTATAATCCTATAAAGTAGAAACTACCCTAAGAAAATCCCAAGAAATCTTCACTTAGCACAGGCTAAGAAGACCATTCAAATGTAGGCTTTTAGGGTCATGCTAATCTACTGCATCAAGGCAAGGAGCCAGGAAGTTAGCATCTTTTCGAATGACATTGTGATTTTTTGAGCTTATGAGATCTCACTACTAATTGATGAACATGTGAAGAATAGGTAGCCTTAATTTATAGCCATATAGAAGTTAACCTAAGTCCAAGTAGAACTCAGCCAAACTATTTTTGAAGAAACCAGTTGGGCTCCTGCACTTTGTAGGGTCAACATCCAACTTCGAATTGGACTAGGTTGAATAACAAGTTTGACTAGGACTCGGCATAATGGCCCAGTGAAGAACCCGACCGGTTTCCTAGTAGTTCATTGGTCCATTTCCTACCTTTTTTTTTTTAAATTTTGGTCCCTCTCTTGGCTTATGAATTTTGGTTATTTTTAATTTAAAAATTATTCAATAAAATCATAGGACTATTAGTCAAAATCACCAAGCTCTTAAGTAATTATGACGTCGTTTCTTTTATTTTGTGTCATTTTATTTTTGGGTGGAATGGGGGCTAATGCGCATTAAAGTCATAATAGGCTTGCATAAATTTGTACGAAGCTAACATTAAATAAAAGTACAGTTACATTATAGCGTCATGAAAGCATCATACATAGACCTAATTAGCTTCCCTAATTGATCGTCTGGGAACCCAGTGCCACTTTCACCAAAGAAGTAGTCGGCATAACATGAAGCATAACCAGAGTCAATTTAGGCATGACTGGTGCCTTTGTCAACTATAGGATTGCCCCTAGGGGGCCTAAAAATGGTGTTGAGTTTGTCATCATCCACAACCTTAGAAGAGGGATCACCATATAAGATGTACAGCACATGGGGTTCACCCAAGGAGATGGGTAGAGCGTAAGGATCTGTAGGATTGTAAATCTGGAGTGGTTCCACCTTTAACGGGGAGCTGAGCTATGGGCTCCTTTCCTAGGCACGAGAAGAATCAAGAATCTCTTGAGCCCTTATTGAAGAACAAGAGGCATGAGACCTATGTGGCCTAACGTTGTCTTCAGGTCCCTTTGGCGTAAAAAGGACAAGTCAATGAGGGGGAACAATAAGAGCTTAACTCATCCGTTGAAGATGAATGTAAAAAAAAGTCTACAGATGCTCTCCTCATAGAGTAGAAATGACGTACTATCAATCCAGACTATTGGCAATTATACTAAAAAGAAGGAATAATCAAAAGGTTACAGTTCAATCCATAACCACGAAGGTGGCATGCTCCCCTTGCCTAGCTACTTGAATGTTCAAGCGCGGTATAGGAGCTTCGATAACCATTACCTATAAAATAAGAATAAAAAATTAGCATCATAAAAATGCTAAATCAAGGGAAGCAGGCAAGCAAGAAAAATATGCCAAGTGAGAAATGGGTTGTTGAAAATGGGTGGCATAATCGCCATGGGGATCAATACAGTTCCCCAAATAGATTCTCAACTTCATCTTTGCTATTTCCTGCAGGGTAAGGGTTCTCACATAAAACATAGACCGAGGTAAATCTACAGGAACAAAGGGAGGCGACTAGGCAGTAACCATCTTACCCAAGTACTAAACGAAGCTGAAAGGTCCTTTTATAAGGACTCACCGTTGGGTGTAGAACACTTCAATTTCAGGAGTTGGGATACTGAAATGGGCTGCAAGTGCACAGGTATTGTAGTCTAGATTAAAATATCGTCCATAAGGACGGATGCATTCTATCAAATTCTGTCCTTCTAAATTGCTAAACAAAATAAGTATTCAATTTGATTGTTTAACTACACTAAGTGATCACTATGCAACAAAGTTGGGAAATCCAGCAATGAAAAACATCTAGGGATTTGTTTTGCCTAGCAATGAGTAAGACCTTTGAATTAAGCATGTACTTTTCTCTAATTTGGATGATTTAGAGGAATACAATCAAGCAGAATTCAATATTCTCTCTCGAAATAAACTAAATTACCTAAACTAATCCAATCACCATTCTTTCAAATGTTCTTATTTTAGTCTAAGTTAAGGATCTTGATTATCAATTTTTCTCTCAACATACAATTCTCTTTCAAAATTTACTAAGTTGAGTCTAATCTTGTTAATTTAATTTGGGTTTCTCCTTTTGGTGTTTCACCCAACTGTTTAATCTTATGTAAGCAAATTTGGTCAAAATCACTCACATTCTTTCAAGCACAAGATAGATAGAATCAATTCAAATAGATTAAACACAAGTTTGATAGAGTTAGGGATCCAACATTATTGTTTTGGCTACCAAATCACTAGACTAAGAAAATTACTCACTTACGATTAAAACTAGATAAAGATAGTTAACTAACATAAGTATAACTAAAACAAATCAGGGAGTTTGATCAACAACCGCAGGCGCACGGATAGTCATAGTATAAATAAAAGATATGGTTCCTCAGGGACTAATTATAACTTACCGAGTCTTGCCTATCAGAATGTGCTGAGTAAAATTCTGGTTCAAGTGGATTTGATTTAACAATAGCAAATAAACTTTTCTAAATCAATAAGGGAAAAGCGTCTCGGAATTCTCGTAGTTGTGAAAGAAAATTGGATCAAAAATAATAAACATGTGCTTTCTTCTACTTGGTTAAATTCGAGAAATTGTAATCTGTTTAAAAACTCAGTCTATTCATTCGAAATCAACTATATTTGCCTAAACTAAGCAAAAGTTGTTCTTTCAAACTAATTTGCCTTAATTCAAGTTCAATCTCTTCGATTACTTGCTAGCCCTCCTAACATACAAATCTCTCTTTCGAGACGAAGCTACATTAGGCCTTATTAAGCTGTCCAGCAACCAAATGTCACTTTTTAGTTTTTCATTCATGTGTTTCAAGTGTGCAAGCAAATTTCGGCCAAAACTCAACTCACAACAATCCAAACACTTGACAAAATAAAATCAAACCAATCATGAAGATAAGCACAATTATATGGATTAAAACATGATCCAATAACAATTCCACAATCTAGTAAATCCTCAGACTAAAGAAAACTACTCAGACATGATAAAAGATTAACAATTAACCAATGATTGACGAAATCTGAGTGAAAAGAGGATTGACTGAGATAACCTTCAACTAAGGGCTTCAGAACCGCCTCAATGACAAACACTCAAGACTCACACCAATATAATAACCAAACTAAAAACTACAAAATTTAAGAAAGAAACTAATCTATGCTACTCTACCCTTTGTTTTGCTTGGAATGGTTTTGGATTGCTTTTACATGCTGCAGAACGTCGGCTTTTATAGAGAAGCTCGGTGAATCTCAGCCACAGAACTGAGGAAAAATGAAGATGCAATAGTTACAGGCTCACCACAGTCTGTGCGATGCACCACGGTCCAACTGTGGTCTATGCTAGAATCGGATTTTTGCCCATTCTTTGCTCTACGATTGTGGCATAACATGGATGACCACACTGGAGGTCAAAATACAGCCATTGAAGGACAAATGCTCGATAAAAAGACAAAATCCTACAAAACACATGAAACAACTATACCCAAGCATAAATCGAGAAAACGAGAGTAAATAACAACAATAAGCACGATATTGTCCTAAAAACAACACAAAATAGCCCTAAAATGATATACAAATTAAGCACTTGTCAAACTCCCCCATGCTTAAACTGTTGCTTGTCCTCAAGCAATGTAAAAATTAAAAATACACCCAGCCACCTCATGATATATTTAGGTAACATTCAAACCGCAAAGCTGATCCAAAGATAGCCGAAAAAGATACAAAAAGTCATTAACAAATAGGTAGGGAATGAAATTTTCAAAAGCTTTTAATAGACCTCGATGTTGAACTTGAAAGCAATCTCTCCCAATTGTCAAATACAATCATTCAACATATGGAACAAGTGAAACTAGTAGGGCCGATAGAACCTCACTTTAGTTATGTGGCTCTTATCACTCATGTGTTTGAAATGTATGGATTTATGAAGGTTCTCTTAAATCTCAACCTTAGACGCAGATCTACCATAAGATTGGCAAGATTCTCAAATTCGCCATTACTAAAAATACAAACACATTAGATAATCATGAGGACTTTAATAGGGTTGTAATAGGGCTAAGGGTAAAGGAAAGTGGGAAACAAATGTTTTTGGAAATGAGGAGCTAGGAATCAAAGACTAAGAGCTAAACAATTCTAATCCATTAAACAACATCCTTCTTAAACCTTATCAATCCAAAATAAATCCCTAAATGAAGAGAGAAAGAGTCGAAAATCACAAATAACTTGCATTCCCAACAAGGCTAACTACTTGCTTCTTGTTTTTTTTTTTTTTTAAAAGTTCTCTTTTTATTTTTTCCTCTTTTTTTTGAAAAAATTTTTCCCTTTTCTTCTTTCTTCTTTTCGAAAGCACTTATTATTTATTTTATTAGAAGGGATAGCCAAGGGGAAAATCCATATCAAACTTTAAATTTCAACTTTTCTCTAAATTTTGTATAATAAAACAAGGGATTAATCAATATCTCACAACTCTGTACCAAACAACCAAATGACACCACAAGACATCATTCCATCTTACTAATGCCCTATAAAACTTGATGCAAAAGAATAGAACTCTCCTCTAGCCTTGGCTTAAATGTAAGACAAGTATTTGGCCATGGGTTATAATAAGAGGTTCAAATCAAGAAAAACAAAGACAGGCTCAAAGGGGCTAATAGGGGATACAATACACAACCAGGTGGCTATTTGGCCGTGGGGTTTAAACAAATCAAAGAAAGAAAAATGCCTTAATCATATTGCCTAAATGCATATGCGAAATGTGATTTTGAATAAGAATCAAAGCAAGTTCTAGAGAATGACGTCAAGAAAGAGTCACAGATGAAAGAAATATGAGACTAATAATGATAAAGAGTCTCTAAAGGCTCAAAGTCTTATGGGACATCTACTAAGGTCAAAACTAGCTCACTGGTAGACACATGCCAAAATCTTGTAAGGACTTATGGGGAAAATCAATTCGCATCTAACATGTGGTCAAAACATGGAATTTATTTTGAAAACTTATTCGCAAACATTTTATGCACAACTTGGATGAATCAAATGATCAAACTAAACCAAAGAAAACTACCAAATCTATAGAGATTATCATCGGAGGATTTTTTTGTGTGTTTTTTTTTTTGTCTTTTCAAAATTTTTTTATGCATGCTCCTACAAATAATGCAAACTAAATGCAAAGGAAACAAATAAAAGAAAGAAACTAAAATGCAACCTAAATGAAAATTAAATGCACTTTAAAAACAAAACTAAAACAATCAAAAACTACAAAAGCTACCACTAAAAACATATATAAAGCAAAATCACACCAAACAAAAATACACATCAGATGCCAAATATAAGGACTAACTCCCCCATGCTTGAATCACTCATTGCCCTCAATGTGGGCACATAATAAAAAAGGAAAGGGGAGTAGTAGAAAATAAGATCAGAGAGGAGGAGGCAGAGAAAGATAGGGTGGTTGGCTATAGGAGATATGCCAATCTCGCCAGGTCTCTAGACATGCCCTGTAGTCTTGGAAATATTATGTCTGGGAAACAAGCAACCTCGAAAGTTCACCCCAAAACTTATTCGGGTTGAATTCATGGGGGATTTAATGGTGCGATAAGTCCATGCTAGGGGGAAAACCAAGTATACTATTGAAGGTACCTAAGTTCAGTTCATACAATTGTCCCTGTAAATAAAATGATATATATGCGGCTTAACATTGAGGTCTTCTAGTGACCTCAACATGGAGTGTACTAAGGACTTCTAAGGTCAAGTCCCTACATGTATGCTCTTTGATTTTTTAAAAGTAGCTCATACGGCCTCTAGCAATCAACCAGCAAATATCATCCAAAATTTCCAACTCGGCTAACAAATCCTCATCATAATACCTAGTTGCTACAACCATACGTTTATTCAAGGAATTATACCTAACAACATGATCAGGAAGCATTAAACCAAGAGGGTGAGGAATGTTACCTCTAGCACGTGCAACGGCTGATGTTTGGGATGTCTGTTGAGGTCGAAGTGGTGCTTGACTTGAACAACCAACCTCCTTGGTACTTGTTTGTCTCTTGTTCGGTGCCATTGTGCAAACTTGAAACAAAAACAAGACTAAAACCAAAAATAAGAACTAAAACCTAGAAAATTGAAGAAATTAAACAAAAATATGAAAAATAAGAGAAAGAAAAGGATGGGTATGGTGGATAAGTAAAGGTAAGATGAATGTGAAGTTAAAGAAGAAGAAAGAGATGGATTTTAAGGGGAAAGACGAAAGATTGAGTGAAAGGAAAGGATATGGCGTGAAAATCATTGGAAATGGTGAAGAATGAGGGTAGATGAATGAGATTTGCTTATGGAGTTTAGAAAGAGAAAATAGGGGTAGAGAGAGGGTGTATGTCGAGAGGTTAAAGAAGATATGGAGAAACGGAAGAGTCACCGTGGTCAAAAATCTAGACCGTAGCCTATAGAAGACCACCACGGACTGTGGGGCTCACCACGGTTCGTCCATGGTGTCTGCTGGCATCTGATTTTTCTGGTTTTTTTGGGTTGGCACACCACGGCCGTATTTTTGGGGTATTGGCTGTGGTGCCAACATTTTATTCATATATTATTTTTTCTTTTTTGTATATATTTTTATTTTTTTTACATATATAACTACAAAAATTAATAAAAATCCAAACTAGAGAAAGAAAAATGGAAAAAATGCTTAGGTTATCTCCCAAAAAGGGCTCTTTTAAGGTCAAGAGCTTGACCCTTGTTCTAGGCTTGGTCCAGATCAGATGGTGTATGGACATTGGCTCTGTCCCGAACCACAAAATCAAACTTATTCAGTTGAAGGTACTATCGTAAAAGTTCTAGCTGTAGGTCCTTTTTTTTCATAACTAGGTGCCATAATGCACTATTTGCGTATAAAACAAATCACTCTAGTGGCCTATCAGACAGGCTATCATCAACTCGTGCAACCCCTACATTAAAATCTGCATCAAAACCTTCCACAGGGGGCATAAAGAGAATGATTTGTATAAACCTGCAGTAATCACTTATTGAAGATTCATTAAAAACAGGGGCCTCAACCTCGGGCTTGTTAGGTGGTATAGGAGCAGCAAACTCCACCTTAACATGCCATTGATCGAGGTCCTCATGAGAACTCAAGTTAGAATCAGGATCTTCACAGTTCCAGACATCCTCCATATCAATCTCAAGGGAAAGGGTAATGCATCCAATATAGAAGAATGCGGAGAAACCATGTCCTCCTTCTTATGGCTAAACACAGTAAATCGCCCTTCCACCTCAAAAGATACCCAGCCCTCTCTTACATTGATGTGGCAACTAGCTGTCACCAAAATGGGCCGACCTAAGATAAGCTGGGCATCGTCAGTTTCAAACATATCAACTATAATGAAGTCCTCCAATACCCAAATGTCTCCTATATTAAATGGCACATTATCTAACCTACTTATAGGTTGCGTCACAGAACCATCTGCCAATTGCAGGAAAAAGGGTACGGCCAGTGATGGTCCTAGGTGCAGCTTATGAAACAAATAATAAGGCATTATACTGACTCTTACACCTAGATCACAAAGACCTCTCTCAATTTTTACCTTTCCTATAATACAAGGAATAGAAAAACTACCTGGGTCAAGAAGCTTAGGGGAGAAATGGTTGGGATCTCAATAGTGTCATTCTCTTTGAAAGTGGCAGTCTTGCTACCATTGTTTCTCTTCTTACCACCAGCCATAGTTATCTCCCTACCCTCTTCCATTGGTACTTCCTCAGAGTCGGTTAATTCCTCTTCTTCCTTTACGGCAACACAGTTACAGTGCTCTCAAGGGATAGGTTCAGGTTTGCTAGGAAGTCTATCTGGGAGCATAGATGAGAAACTGGCTTTCTAGGCAATTTGGGCTTCTAGCATCCTATTATGAATCACAAGCACGTCAACCTTTGAGGCTAATTGCTTAACATACTCATCCTATTTTTGCTGCGCTATAAGCGTGTTTTCCATCATTATTTCCAAATTAGATTTTTGGGGCATCTGAGAAGGGAATAGGGGCCTTTAAAAACCAGGGGATACTCTAGCATTCATATGAGGCATGTTCACAGTGTTTGGATTCGACCTATAAGAAAAATTTGGATGATTCTTTCAATCCAGATTATAAGTATTATAGTAAGGCTCATTGGCCAATCTCGGATTGAAATTTTAAACATAATTAACTTTATTAGGGTCCTGGGAAAAAGGATTCTCAACTTGACAATTCAAAGATATATGCTCAATTGAACCACAAATTTCACAAGAGGAAGGGGCACTAGAGTTTACAGCATTAACATTCGTTTGGTTCAATCTATGAGTCATGGCATCTACTTTAGCATATAGCAAAGTAATTACATCAACTTTATGCTTACCTCCAACCCGCTTAGGTTGGGTTCGTTCAGTGGACCATTGGAAGTTGTTAAGCACCATCTCCTTGATCAGATTATAGGCTTCATCCTCAGTCTTGCTCATCAGAGTTCCTCCTGCCGCTGCATCAATAGCAGACCTCACAGATTGGGTCACACCATTATAAAAGGTTTGGATTATCATCCCACACTGAAGACCGTGATGAGGGCATAGAGGTAGCAGATCTTTAAAACGCTCTCAGGCTTCATCGAGCGTCTAGTCATATCTTTGCAGAAAGTTGGTGATCTGATTCCTTAGACTTGCTGTTTTGCTTCGAGGGAAGAACTCGGCGAGGACATCTCATGTCAATTCACATCAGGTAGTTATGCATCCAGTCGGCAAAGAGTGCAACCAAGCTCTCGCTTTATCCCTCAATGAGAAAGGGAATAAGTACAGCCGAATCGCATCAGTAGAGACTCCATTTAATTTCAGCGTATCACACACCTCCAAAAAGACCAAGAGGTGCAGATTTAGGTCTTCCAAGGGAGCTCTACCAAACTGAGATTGTTGCACCATGGAAGTGAGTGTAGGTTTGAGCTCGAAGTTGTTGGCATCGACAGTAGGGCGAGCGATGCTTGAGGTGATCTCCTGGACTCCTAGGGTAACAAAATCACGAAGAGTCCTTCATTGGTCACCTTGTGCCATGTTTGAATTCCTTCTTGCCTCGCATCTTTGCTCTTTAATCCTTTGCTTTTTCCTCCTTAAGTGAAAAGCCCTTTCAACATCTGAATCGGGTTCGTATAAGATCGAACGTTGCATAAACTAGGAAAAATTCCTGCAAGCACTTTCATCAACACTACTAGCGCAGTTCAAACAAGCAAAAATAAAAAACTAAAAAACAAATAAAACAAATAAAATACTTAGTCACTTTTACAATACCAACTCAATAGCTAACAGTTTTACTCCCCAGCAACGACATAAAAACTTGATCAATTACCACAAGTACATGAATAGTCGTAGTATAGATAAAAAATATCGTTTCTTAGTAACTAATTGTAACTTACTGAGTCTTACCTATCAGAATGTGCTAAGTAAATTCTGGTTCAAGTGGGCTCAATTTAACAATAGTGAATAAACTTTTCTAAATCAATAAGGGAAAAACATCTAGGAATTCCTGTAGTTGTGAAAGAAAATTGGATCAAAAATAAATAACATGTGCTTTCTTCTAATTGGTCAAATTCGAGGAACTGTAATCTGTTCAAAAACTTAGTCTGTTCTTTCGAAATTAACTAAATTTGCCTAAACTAAGCAAAAGTCATTCTTTCAAACTAATTTGCCTTAATTCATGTTCAACGTCTTCGATCACTTACTAGCCCTCCTAGCTTACAAATCTCTCTTTTGAGACGAAGTTACATTAAGCCTTATCAAGCAGTTCAACAACCAAATGTCACTTTTCAGTTTTTTATTCATTTGTTTCAAGTGTGCAAGTAAATTTCGGCCAAAAATCAACTCACAACAATCTAAACACTTGACAAAACAAAACCGAACCAATCATAAAGATAAGCATAATTGTATGGATTAAAATGTGATCCAATAATAATTCCACAACTTAGTAAATCCCTAGACTAAAGAAAACTACTCAGACATGATAAAAGATTAACAACTAACCAATGATTGATAAAATCTGAGCGAAAAGATGATGGACTGAGATAGCTTTCAATTAAGGGCTTCAGAACCGCCTCAATGACAAACTCTCACACTCAAGACTCACACCAATACAATAACCACACTAAAAACTACAAAATTTAAGAAAGAAACCAATCTATGCTACTCTACACTTTTCTTTGCTAAGAATGATTTTGGAGAACGTTGCTTTTTATAGAGAAGCTAGGTCAATCTCAGCCACACAGTCGAGGAAAAATGAAGAGGCAATAGTTACAGGCCCACCACGGTCCGTGGGGTGTACCACGATCTGACCTTGGTCTGTGCTAGAATGGGGTTTGTGCTCATTCTTTACTCTACGGTCGTGGCATAACATGGATGACCATGGGGGAGGTCAAAATACAGCCATTGAAGGGTAAATGCTGGGTAAAAAGGCTAAAAATCCTGCAACACACATCAAACAACTATACCCAAGTATTAATCGAGAATAAGAGAGTAAATAATAACAATAAGCACAATATTCTCCTAAAAACGACATAAAATAGCCCTAAAATGACATACACATTAAGCACTTATTAGAGTTCAGGAAGTAAGAGGAAAGCATGCTTACCAACAATGGAGATCTCTTCAGCAATTTTTCAATCTTCAAGCCTCCTCTTGCGAAAGCCTTCCCTTGATCCTTCTATTACTCTAAAATGATTTTAGTTAGTGAAATTTTAATGCGATGGTAGATAAAGTAGGGAGAGATGATGCTTCTTTTGATCGAGAAACCCCTAGAAGTAGCAAAGCTCGAGCATTCAGCTACACAATGAAGGAAGAGGAATAGTTCTTTAGTTTGGAAGGCACCACAGTCCGTGGTGACCACCACGGTCTGACCATGGTGCTTGCTAGACCAATTTCCTCCTTTTCTTCTTCATACCATGGGTATAAGAGCTAGCAAGGCCTCTGTGGTGAGTCAAATTACCTCCATTTGAGAAGCAACGCAGGCTCAAAAAGGTATTAAAACCTATAAGAGACATCAAAGCCACTTACCCAAGCTCAAAACGGGAATAGGGGCACAAATCAATCCCTAAGCCACTCAGTCCCCTAAGAAATGGGAGTAAACGATCCTAAATGATGCACATTTTCAGCAATTATTGAATATGATTCTCCCACAAATGAAGATTAGCCTACAAAAAGAGGGAGTCAGGAGAATAAATCCAATATTTGAGCTATTTTCAAAGGCACTGACATTTCCATTCTCAAGGCATTAATAGCCACATGGAGACGCTGAAAATCTCTAGATTGGAACTATCGTTGAATTTAATTCAGCTTGGTTCATGAGATCACTACAGGGAAACTTGTGGGCACTCACGACCTTGACAAAAGAGCTGGGAAGTACTCGTAAAACCAAAGCTGCATAATAAAACAAGTGATATAAAGCACCAATGAATCTAAAAAGGAGGTAGAAGGAAGAAAAATTCATTGCCTCGATAATCCTCCATAAACCCTAAGGGTATAGTCGTACATTTTTTCTGCTCGAGTTCGCTCGGTCTTACGCACTCCCTGGCGCATTCCACAAATGAGGGTGAAGTACGCAAGAATTCCCCTGTTCAAGTTTTTTATCCTATTTAAGTCAACCAAGTTAACTGTATAATGGAAATGATAGTAGTTATCAAGATCAGCAAAGATGTTCATGCTAAAAAGAATGATGAGAATGATGGGTAACTAGAGATCAAGTAAATGTTGTGCCCACTGCTCATAATCTTGCATCAAATCAACAGTAACGTCATAGGAGTATAATCTTCATTGGAAATTGATTCCATGATGGGACTAAAAAGGGGCAGGAGTTAGCTATGATGAGTATTAAAATACCCTTGGTAGACTAACGATTCCTTGTAAACCCATAAGCTGTTAGCATAGCAAAATCGAAAAGGGTAATACTCATTTCACTGAATGGGAGGTCAAAGGTGTTGGTGGTGTCCCAGAAACTTTCAACTACTTCACAAGGAGTACAATGGTCAACTAAATCTACAACATCGTTTAATGTGGAGTGTAAGGCATCAAACGCCGCATACTCCAACACCATTTGCATTTGTACTCTTCGAGGCCTCAGTTCCCTTATGAACTTCCTAAGGGGATCGGCACACCTAAGCAGATCATCCGAAAAAAGAAGAAGGTGAAAAATGACATCACAATCACATTAAATGTAAATAAGAAAGAAAGTGAAGAAGAAGGAACACTTATTTCGTTTATGGCAGCATGACTAGATGTATGGCAACCAACATCTAGTGAAAGGTCATGACCATAGCAACCACCAACAGGCTTCCATTCCCTTAATATGAAGGAATCTTAAGGGACCCTTTGTTCCCCACGGGGTGGGTGAGCTTTTGTTATGCTAATTTTTTTTTTTCCAAAACAAAACTAAAATGTTTCTAATTGAAAAATCGAAGAAGTTGAGAGGGAAGTGCATACTCGAATGTATGATAAAAGGATGTGTGATTTGTGCAAGGACAAGGGGGCTATTTATAGAAGAAGTAGGCAAGTAAGGGAAGGTAGAAAACTGGGTTCCACTTGGTGATACTTTGCCAAAAACATCAAGACAAAGCACTCAAAATTAAGGAGAAAGAAAGCAAAAAAGAAAGAGCCAAAACGCATCGGGGACCCGGCCGACATCCATGCATGAGAAGAGAATCCAAGAAATCAAAGCATTCAATGTGCATAAAAAAACAAGCAAGCAAAAAGATGAATACTAGCATGGAGATTAGGCCGCGACACCCCTTATGCATGCAATCTTAAAAAATCAATTAAAGAACAAGAATATAAGAGGAAAAGAGGAAGAGATAATGTCTAAGGAGCCAACCGGTTCTCGAAAGAAGCAACTCCACATGCATGCCTCGTCAAAGAGCAAAAAAAAAAAAAAAAAAAAAAAAAAGAAGAAAAGTGGAAGAAGTGGTTAAGGGGATCCAACCAGCTTCCAAGAAAAAGTATGGCCACAAACTCCATCTTTCACATGTATCAAACGAAGCTACAAGCGGTAAATAAGAAGAGGAAATAACAAATAGGGACCCATCCTAGTTCACCATCACATGTGATGGGAATAATTCGAGTTTTAATATTTGTAACCCCAAGTGTAACGTTTATCGTCGAGTACTCAGGGTACTGGAAGTTAGGTTTTAAGTACCTGGATTAGCTTGAGCAACTCAATCTCGGCTAAGAAGGAAGGACAGAAAGACACTCTAAAATAAGCTATTAGATATACAAAAAGAGGCTTATGATTGTAATTGGGCCAATTGACGAATTAAGTAATCAAGTGAGTCCTAACTTACCTAACCTCTAATAAAACAAGAGATGGTCGGTTGCACTATCGAAGACCACTCAAGCCCTTTCTCAAGGTCATGAGCTAGTCTAATTAGTGTAACGACCTATTTTTATGGAGTTAGGCTAATTAGAACACAAAATTAGCAACCCTCGGACCTAACTAGGATAGATTGGGACTATTTTCATGTCCCGAACTCAGCTATCCTCTCCCCCACATTAGCTGATCAACCTCGCCTTTTGGCATAAGTCAATCGCCCAAAAATAAAGATGAAAGCTCTCTTAAGTATTTCATTGAACACTTGGCGGGCATGAGAGAAAACTCTAAGTTCTGGGTATAAAGTTGGCATGGTTAGGCCTAATCCTAGACTAATTAGCCATCAAGAGGCTAATCATAATCCAAGCCAACCAAAATTAACAACTAATCATTAATAAAACACAAAAACCCCAATTTAAACCTGAGCTAACAAATAGCTTAACAAGCATGAACTAGGAGAATTAATCTAATCTACCAAGGATTAAAACAACTAATGAATACAAAATCATAATAAAAACTAAACATTTAAGCTTAATATAATCTAAACTAACAAGATCAAACAAGAGGAAACAAGAACAAACATGAAATAAGAAGAGAGAGAGAAAGGAGAAAACTTATGAATTCCTTGGATAAACTTGAATGTACAATGCTTGAATCCTAAAAACAACCCAATTAATCCTAATCTACCTACTTTGTTTTCTCCTAATGACATTTTTGAGGCTAAATCCTAAGCTAAACTAGCCTAAAAATCGCCCAAAATGAACCCCCAAAAAGTCCCGAAGCAAGCCCAAGCAGGGGAGACCAAAACAACACGCAACCGACAGGGGCCGATGGCAGTTGCTTGGCCATCGACGGCCGGCCAGCCACTGCCAGCTCCTAGTTGGTGCCTGCTGCTGGCTGGGGCGCGACTGGTGTAAAGTTTGTCATGGAGCTACAAATTTAACCACTACTTCGACTTACAAATAATATTTATAGCATAGGAAAGTAGGGATCGATTCACGAGGAAAGATTATGTCAAAAAGCTAGTTTAATTCTAGATGATTTTACTACTCTTTGTAATTCAAAAATAAATCAAAATTAATAAAAAATCTGGAAAAATACTTAATATTACTCCTAAATATTCTTAATTCTGGAAATAAAACAATATGTAGCTACCCTAAATAATCTAGAAAAATAAAAACAGAACAACAACACAATATTCTACTAAAAATGAAACCGAAAATAATCAAACCGAAAATTAATATTAAAAATTGCAAATAGTAACCTAAACTAATATTATTCAAGTTTATAAGCCTATAACTCCAGAATTATAACTAATTAATTTCAGATAAATTAAAATAGAAAATTAACTGGAGAAAAATGAAACATAAAATTAAATCTGAAATCAGAAAAAAATAAACTGCACTAATATAAATACGAAATTAATTAACAAAATTACCCAAATTTAAGGATATCATTTTCTAGACTCAATAACACCTAAAAAGCAAGAAATAAAAATTAAAAATGTAATTTTCAGATTTGTTGAAATAAAAATCTGCACATATCCAATTCACGAAATAATTCTGAAAAATTATCAAATAATTTTCAAAAATTCCGAAATTAAATGGAGGTAAATTAGGACACTCTATAAACCCTAGGATGGATTAAAACTTAAAAAAAATGAAAGGAACTAATTTTGGCCTAATTTCTAACAAACCAATAATTAAACGACGAAACAGAATATAAATTAAATCTGAAAATTATAATCACTCTAAAAATCAAAATCTCACTAATCTAAAATTATCAAGACACTCCTAAATGACTACTCTTTGGGGGGGGGTTAAACAAAATTTATATTAAATCTAATAATTGAAGGATAAAAATTTACAAACTAAACAAATTAACTAAAAGTAGCAAATAATTATCAAAGGATATCAAATTTATGAAAAATGCTTCGCATAATCTATATCCATCATGTAAATTAATATTTATCATCAACGCACAAGTCGATTTCATCCATGAGTTAAACTGTACAAGACATCCACTAGTAGATCTTTCCCGTTTTTCCTTATATTATAGTTTAATTAGGTCCAGCCCTAATATAAATCCTACTAGTTTTGATAATCCTTACACCAGCACAAGAATTTAATCAAACTAGAGCATTACGTATTAGAAAAACATCATCTAATGCCTTGTAACCAATTTACCAGTAAATCGATTTAACAAAGATCTAAATGATTACCTAATTAAGATGAGTTTGAGCCATCAATAATTAATTAGGGTCATACTAATGCTTAAAAGACGATAACTTTACGTATTAAAGCCCTTAAAACTATCATTGAATTCGTATTAAACTAACTAGCATGCATTTTAATTAATATAATATGAATATCATGAACGATAAATACTAATCGCTATAGAATCATGAATATAAATCAACTAGATAATAAAGTATGAAATTTGTTTCAAAACAATCAATTTAGTATGGTTTTAAATAGATTATACCAAGCAAAATAAAATTACTCACTCATATTGAAAATAACATCACAAAATTCACCCAAATAAAGCATGTTTGATAATGAACTAAACACAAAAAAAAAAAAAAATAAAGCAACCCTACTAAGATGAGGTGCGGTGATGATGATGATCAAATTGATGATGGCTGCGTGGGGGATGCCGTGAGGGTGCTAACAGGCGTGTGATGGTGGAAAGGATAGATGATAATGATGGTAGGGGATGAAGAAGGCACGGTGAAGATTAGGAGCTCCGTGGTGATGAGGCGTGGGTCATGGGTGATTGAAGGAATGCGTGATTCAGAGGTAGCCGTGGAGTGGTAGAAGGTGGTTGTGGGTTATGGTGAGGCATGGGCTTCTTGTTCCCTCAAGAAGATTGATGGATGACGATATATAATGGAAAGGAAAGGAGGGGTGGGATAGTTAGGGTTTTTTGTTTTTTTGCTCTTCTTCCTTTCTTCCTTAGACTTCCTCTCCCTCAAGACTTCTAGCTTTCCTCCAACTCTTGAAACCCTAACTTAATTAAATAATTATGAAAATAATATTTTCCATAAATTATTATTTTTGGACCGTCTTTATAGCCAAGCGTGTAAAACCCAAACTTCGACGTCCTCTCTTCTCCTCTTTATTTAATTAATGCTAATCCTGAAAAATATATAAAATAAAGCAAATTAGATGAAATAATACATATAGCTTAATCGGATTATTTAATAAAACAATACATGATTTTTGGCTTAACAACTGGCCATTGTGCGGTCGACTGACCACCGTCATGCGTTGCTTTGTCTTCTTCTTTTGTTCCTTTTTGCTCCTGTTTGCGGCACTTGCTTGGTTGATCTTATTACTTACAAAAGTAAATAAAACTATCTAGAGATTATATTATTGTACGAGCTAAAATTATATGAAAGAGTCACATAAAATACGACAAATTAGCGCCTAACAACATGTCAAGCAAATGACAAGTCCAAACCCTACTAATTTATCACTCAAATTATTCAGCGCATGCACTAGCTTTAATAATAATGGAGCCAGCAAAAGGTAATAGCCAATAAATCAAGCGAGAGTCCCTAAACATATTGTAAATCCACAAATCTGCTAGACCGACAAAAGGTCCGCTAATCTTGCAACAAGGATATGTTCATAGGTCTGCTACACTGGCAAAAGGCATGGTAATCTGGCGAAAGGATAAATTTGCTAGACTGGCAAAAGGTCCACTTCCCTGGCGACAAGAAAATTTGTTAGACTAACGAAAGGTCCGCTCAACTGACGATAAGGAAATCCACTAGATCGATAAAAGATCTGCAAATCTAATGAAATGATAAAACCAAAAACTAGTTGAATCCCAGGATGATGGGACATCTAAACAAACAATGCTAGCCTGGCATAATGGGACATCATGAGACCACTGTCATGGTGAAAGTTGGCAGGCACCAAATCCTAAGACTCACAACGGCCAGGTTCGAGTATCACATTAGCATAGCTGGACAACTAGCTACGAATAAAGACCGTTACTTTGACCAGGGCCTTACTTGGGCTCGATCAAACTGGGGGCTAACTGTAGACACCTAAAATTGGCATCTTATTTTTAATTGCCTAATGATGACAATAATTCCCTAGCTATGCACTTGGGAACCTAGTAAAGTGATTATTAAAAATTGGGTCCAAACTAATGGAGGAAAAACAAAAGAGCACGAAAGAATTGGCCCCTTGCGGTTGATTCTTGTTTGGAACCCAACCGGTTCAGCCATGGGGAACTTGGTTGGTTTTCCATGCTTTCCACAACCATGAGAGTAAGTCTGCTAAATTAGTCCTACTTCTAGTCCGATGTGGATTAGTCTGTCGCACCTAAATTTATCATTTTCCTAGTTAAATTAGTGAGCTAATTAGGATTAATTTTAATAAGAGTACGAGTCAATCCCCTTTTCTTAGACTAAGTCGGCCCGCCCAGTAGCTATAAAAAGGGTCTACCCTCAAGGGTCAAGGGCATCAAGTTATCATCATAAAATCATCAGTTAGTTGGCCCTAATTAAGCATTAGAAAAGTTAGCATCAATTAGACTCACATAGTGAGAGAATTGAAAAAGTGCGAGAGATTTGGGGTCAAGAGGTACTAGGCACTAGAAAGGTGAAATCGTAAGTTTTCCACTGAGCACGTTGAAGCTTGAATAAGACAATACATCACTTTGTTGGGTTGCCAGGTAAATGAGGTGGGTTATATTAATGGCAAAATTTTATCTTTCTCATACTCTTCTACTTGATGCTTCTTTTATGATTTTTGATTTCCCAATTACTAAAATGTAATCTTTAGGTAGCTCCCGTTTTGCCGTGATTTGTTTACCTTACTTCATGTTCTTGTTGGAGTAAAAATTAAGTCTTTTTCATCTTCGAATGTGATCTATACTAATCTGCTATGTGATTGTGTGATAGTGTGATCAAAAGTTTTGATTTCTCATATTGAATAGTGGAGGTCATAAGTGATGACGGACAGTGCTATGATGCATCCCATTACATTGCGGTACTATTTCTCCTGAATCTAGGTCCTCGATTCGAGCATAAGGAGCCAAGATAGTCCCCACACTAAGGATTACTGGACGACTTTTTAAAAACTTTTTTAAAGCAAAATCAGTTACACCTTTGGTGTTCCTTCAGTTATCCCTATCGGTTGTGATTTGCTTTGAAAAGTGATTATGGTTTGTAAGTTTTCCTAAAACTCACTGGCGACTTTATTAATGATATAATTATTTTTTTTCTTACTTTTTTGTTCTTCTTTTTATTTTTTTGGCTGAAAAATACTGATCCAAGATAGTGAAGCTACTGACCAGCTTCCTGGATCAGGTAGGCTGCCCTATTCCTAGAACAGGCAATAGTGATTGCAATGGATCCAGATTGGACGACTGGGCTTAATTTTGGCCCAGGAACTCGATCGGATTCTTAGGTCAGAATATGGATCCACCTTCCTAATCTATTTTAGTAAATTTGTCAATTTTTGAATTCTAAAAAATGATAAAATTTAAGAGTCAATTTTAAAATTAATTAAAAATAAATACCCAGAAAACAAAGTCGAATCAATCATGGGGGACTTGCGACCTGGGATAGGTCTCTCGGGGTCATTGGTCCTTACAGCATGCAAAGTACCCAAGAAAACACTCATGTGGTTAGCAGGTAGTATGCTCCAGAGGTGAATTGTTTGTCTATAAAGGCTACTTTGATTCAAAGATTTGGAATGGAAGCTCTCGAAAAGAATCATGATGGCCAAGATAGGACTTTATGAGAAAATTACTATCTCACAAGACGACATAGATGTCTATTTAACCTAAAGATGGTAGTGGGTTTGGGATTGACTCAAGCCCATCAAATCCGGCCTAAGTTAGAGGGTCTGAGCCTAATCAAATGAGACTCGATGGGTCTCAAGTAAGTCTAGGTTTGGGTTTGAAAAATTCAGACCTAACCCAACTCAAGACCATTTAAGACCCATTAATTTTTCAAAAAATACAAAAAAAAGTAATTAGTTAAAGTAACTCTAAATTAGTAAACCCTAAAGCCACATTACTTGCTGTCGGTAATAGAAGAAGAAATATTTTGTTATGTTTGGTCAAAATTTGATGGATTTTGTCGTTGTGGTTTACATTAAAAAATAATTTCTGGTGTGTAAGACATAACTTAGAACACTTACTAATGGTATGTCTCTCAAGAATGTGCTTTTATTAAATATCATGTCTTTTAAATTCAATTATTTGCCTTTAAAAAGTTGTATTTCATGTTGGGATGTATAATCTTTAATGTGAAAAATAGTCATAATTCATTCAGAATCCATGGACCCACCCGACCCTCAAGGTGGGTCTTAGTCTGTCTTTTTAGACCGAATGGGTCTAGGGTGGGTTTAAGCGTAGGCCAAAAAAAAATTAAGTGGGTCTGGGTCCAAGTGGACCCGACCCATACCTAACCCATCACCATCCCTAATTTACCGTAAATCTACCACCACTTATTTTATATAGAGGTTATGACATATAAGTACTGCCAGCCACCCTCAAGGGGGTTGCATAAACCTGGTTCGACAAGGGAGCCCTAAGTTCTATTAAGTCCTAGGAAGACCTTCCACAAGGTTTATGAACCATTTTTTTAGGAGTATAAGATCTGAAAATCTCCTACGGACTTGATGGAGATATAATTAAGAAAGGTGGGGAACTCATTACTGGCTTTACAAATAAGTTCAATGACGAAACTCTTCCTCTTTTAGATTTAAAGCCTAGATGCCACAGTGGTAAGCCAATGGGATTACACATGTCAAGCTGAAAGAGTAGCTGGTTAGGAGACCCCCCAGCTACCATTATAGAAGCTTTCAAAGAGGCTTATATCTAGGTGGAAGCTATAATCGGAAGATCAAAACTTGAGATAGAAGTGTATATAAGATTAATGATGAAGGATTCAAAAAACCAAAATCATAGAAAAAAGAAGTGAAAATTCCTTAGAAAAGAATCCCTCTACAAATCCCAAAGTGAAGCCTGCTGACTAGAAAAGAAGATAATTTTTTTGGACCATTGGTTAATGGGGAGATTTGAAACATAAAAAGGAGAAGGTACACCGTGAGGTCAAGAGCAATCACACTTTCCCTCTTAACCAGAACCTGAGGAAGAGGAGCCAAGTTATATAGCATGGTGAACCTAATCCTAGGAGACTCAAAATGAAAGCTTTATATAATTCTTGTTAGAGCGTCAACCCTGAACCTAGGGCAATGATGCTGGGATCCATGGAAAGAAGGAGTTTTTAGCAAAGGTAATATGGGAACTCCACTCTCCAATGCCCCCAGGGCACCACTTCAAGCCATCTACAAATTGAACCTTAAAAGAACTTAATAGGAGGGAACAAAACCCATTATAATGGCTGAAATGTTTCAGAACATCAAAATATGGAGAAGCAGCATAATGATAGAGAATCTGAAGGTGAAATCTCTTCCACCGAACTCCAAAACAATCTTACACGCCACTTTGGATACTCTTCATTAAATCTCTTCAGTGATCATGTCAATTCAAAAAACACTGATAGCTTATGTAGACAACATAAATAAAAAAACTGGTTTCAAACTCCCTTATACACTCTTCACAATAGATCATAGCAAACTTATCAAACTAATTAACTCTAGGCACCAGATATATGAGGTAAAGAATTAGTGGGATATAAGGGTTATGAGAAATTGCACATTGAAGTAGGCCTTATGTTGAGATCAAACATTATTTGATATTTACTCAAAATCTCTCGAAGAATTTTGAGATTTTTCAAAGAACTATAGGGACAGAGAGAGAAAGGAAACTTTGATGAGAAAAGTAACTTGATTTGGCTTCAGAAATTTAAAGTAGACTTTGGTATTTATAACCTAAAAACCTTCAAAAATTGAAAAATGGCACACATAATTTTGATTTAGGAAAGACAATTGAAAACTGGGAGCGCGTTGAAGTAGTACTGTAATAGCAAATACAATAAGACTAAAGAGACATTTTCATTAAATCCAATAAGAGTGTCAATTACAATGTATCTTGAAAATCAAAAGAGGGATTACAAATCGACAAGAGAAAGAAAAGCCTAAACAGGATATAGGGAACAAGGGATATGGCAAATTGCTTTAGAGCAGCTCCCTATAGTTAGCTCTAGCTCCAGAACTCCAATTCCAAAAAGAAGAAAGCAAAGGTCGACTAAGAAGAGTCATCTTCAGCTCGCACATTCTCTTTCTTGGTAGGATAGAGGATGCCCTGAGCCTCCTAGAGACATGCATCCAGGATCCTACTTTTTTCTTGGGCTCTCATTCTTCTTTCCATAACTTCCTTAATCTTGAAATTTATGTTTCTAATCCTCTCATTAGGACCTTTAGCTTCATCATGCTCTCATTCCCACTCTGTATAAGTATGAATTCGACCCTTAGAATTCTACATTATTTTATGAGTCCTACTACTCTCCTCCATGAAGAGGACAAACACTTAAAAAATCTACCTAGGATAAGAAATTCTATGTTCCTCTTTCCCCAAAGAAGAGGGACTAAGCATGGGGAGGAAGAAGTGAACCCCAGGAGAAAGATATGCATCAAACTCATGCAAATGATCATCACCAAAACCCCCAAGAGATGTCAAGGGGTAACCAAGGAAAGTTCATACATCTAATCAAGATCCTAAGCAGTAGCAAGAGGCTAGCAAGAGGTATGGTTATAGACCCCCCTAAAAGCACTCCCTAAAAGAGGAAGGATCGATAACACTTGGCCTAAAAAGTGGAAAGTAAACCAAGTCATGAAGCAAGAGCATGCACCCCCTAGATGGTCTACATCAAATGCATATACTAAGCCTTAAAATCTATCTGCCCATGGAATTTACCATTCATGAGAACCCAATATTAGAAGTAAGAAAAGAGCTCCCTTTTCTTCTCTTCTCTCACTAATTCAGAGACCTTATTATGCGTCGTGGATCTAGATAATCATCTCCTTACAAAAAAGGTCGAATGGCAGGTGATTATTAGCGGTCCAAGTTGATTGCCAATCAGTTAGATCCAACATCCTAATAAATTCTTGAGCTAAAAAAGAAAAAATCTAAGCAAGGATCGAAAGGAACCAGAAAGTGGAGAAAATTTTAAAAGGTTTCAATAACTTTTGTGAATCAACTGAGTATTGTTATTGGAATTTAGGGCAGGAACCAACGTCACCTTAGGAGGTGAAGAATCCAAAGGGATTATTACACAATCAAGAGATTTCTAAGAATTGAACCTAGCCATGATTATTAGCATAGGAAGACAGAGAGAATCCAAAGGGACACACTAAAAAGAAAGGTAAAGTCGCCTAAAGTGGTTGTCTAAGTTTCTCTAAGAAAAGGAAAATTAAATTAGCCAAGATTATGAATGTCCAAATCAGAGATTTGATGTTTAGTTTGGAAAAAACTAAACAAAATTCATCGAAAAATAATATAGCCAAGCCTCTTTAGAAAGAGAGTCAGAATAGAGATAAGGTGTAGAAACAAACTTGAGAAAGCCTTAAAGAACTGAGAGATGTCATAAATCATGCAAACAAATCTCCAAAGTACAAAATAGAATAGGAATGTCTAAAGGATGGAGGCATGATAGATTAAAAATCTAAGATACCTCAAGGGGTAAATGATTTAAGTAGTATAAAATCTATGGGCCTTGGGCTAAGGCCTAAAAACAAGCATAATGGAAGAGTACGCAGAAACGAGCAAAGTCTCCGGCATTAAGCATTGGGCTTAGGCTAGAATCAAAAGCCTAGTGTCACACTAGTTTGAATAGCCTTGGAGTCTATGCCATCGGCCGTGACTTGTGCTCAAGCTAGGAGATATAGCAAAGATATAGATAAGATCCTCAATTAAGCTAAAGATCCAGAGGAAATAAATGATGTGGAATACAATATGATTCCCATAGTGAACTGCCTAATAAACCCTATATAAACAAGTCATAGCAAAACGTCAAAGGTAAGAAAGGAAGCAATCTTAATAAACTAGATCATCTATTTTCCACATTGAATTCCCTCTCTAACCTAAGCATCAAAGGCTTTTGAAGAGGAGGAAATCTGCCCCTTTATTTCGAGAGTCCTTTTTGCAAGAGTTCTTTAAAAGGTGACGCAGGCTTCTTGATGTCCAAAAAGAGATCCATATCAAACATGCAATGAAACATGTTTGGATAACGAAATTTAGGGAGTGTGTCTTCCACACTTAATTTGCAAGGTTAATATGTTAATTTATTGAGTAGGACTTAATTTATTTGTGTGGGAAAGAAAAAAATGCAATATAGTATGTGTAAATATGGGAAAAGAAACTCCACAACATTTAAATCTAGTTGGTCTTATGTATAATGTGGAAAAATCACTAATGGATGATGTGTGGCTTTTGTTTTCTTTTTGATTTGAGGAAAGGGATAATTCATATTAATCTAGTCTCAAAAGCTTACACGTAACAATTGTTACCTTTTTTTTTCAATTATTGAACTCTGAGAATGCCAGATACAAGAGTAAACTACCAAGTATAACCCAACTTGTTAATTATCAACATTTCAAAAATAAGACTCAATTATATACATTTTTTTTCTCCCTAGTAGCATCCAATTAGTAAACTTCTTTCCGAAATAGCATTATACTACCTAGTAAATAGGTATAACTTGCTAAAATTGATTTTTTTACTGCTAGTAAACAGGTATAACCTGTTTTCCTATTTCTTCTTCTTCTTCTTCATTCTTCTCTCTCACATTTCACTATTCCTTTGAAATCCCAAAACCCCAAGAACTACTCAAGAGTCAATATCCCAAATTGAAGGTGACATTATCAAAATTCTAAGCAATTACTTTTACATCCAAAAATCCAAGTAACCTTTAGATTCTTGTGGGTGTTTCGTGGAATGGTGTTTACCATTAATTTAATAAAGCTCTACTGTCAAGATTCAATCTTCCACGGATTTCCGCACAAATTTAGCAAAATACATTATCTGCTAGTCACATTCATCACGAATCAACTCCAAAAAAAAAATAATAAAATTTAAGTAGTTTAATCATGATTAATCGCCCAAGTTTTTCATTTGAGCTAAAACTCTTAAAACCCTAAAAAAGCATTAACTCTAAACGTGATATTACTTCCAGATGTTGAATTATGCTAGTAGACTCACTTTATTCGTGAATAGATACTGCTCAGTTGGGGCACAGTTTGAGGGTTTTTTTTTTTTTATTTGCTTACTATAGATGGAAGAAAGATAGAGAGATCCATGTCATACTCCTCCTTTTTGGCCTTGTTATTTTGATTTAATAGGAAAAAAAAAATACTACCATGTAATAAATTGCTATTTAGAAAACATGTTTGATGCTTGGATGCTATTGGGAAAAAGAATATAATTGAATGCTATTTTGGAAAAGTTTTAATAGTAGAGTGCTACTTTAAGTCATGAACTTACCCCAGATACTGCAACAACAACAACAACAACAACTCCCAGTGTAGGTCCCGCTTTCGCGGGGTCTTGGGAGATCCAGCTGTAGGCAACCTTACCCCTACCGGTATTTCTACCCATAGAGAGGTCGATTCCTTAAGACCCACAAAACAATTTTTTTGAAAAAAGTTTATAGAGAAAACGAATGCAAACCAAAACCAAGGAGGAGAAAAATGTGCCGAAGAGCGAAATAACCAAGGAGTAGACACATACCTCAACCCACCAGGGGTGCTAGATGCCGTCACATCCCAGAAAAGCACGACCTGCAAACAAGCACCCCAAAACCAAACCCGCCCCTACCCCACCGGAGCTACTACCATCTACACGTTCGGTCCCCTACAATCAGAGACCCTAATCCTATCCCGCCATAACCTCCTATCCTGAGCCATGTCCTCCGTCAGACCGGCAATTCTCAAGTCCTCTCTAACCACTTCCTTTAGACTTTTTTTCGGTCTACCTCTCCCTCTCTTTCCACCAGGGGGGACGATCAATTCGCACCTCCTCATTGGGGCGGCCATACTTCTCCTCTTTACGTGGCCAAACCATCTGAGTCTCGATTCCCTCATCTTCTCCTCTATGGGGGCCACTTCAGCTAAGCTCCTGATTACTCCATTCCTAATTCTGTCCAATCTCGTAAAACCACACATCCACCTGATCATTCTCATCTCGGCTACCATCAACCTTTGGGCCTGCGTCTTCTTTAGAGGTCAACACTCCGATCCATAGAGAACAGCCGGTCTAACTACTATTCGATAGACTTTGCCTTTCAATCCTAAGGGCACTCGCTTGTCACACAGTACCCCTGATGCTGACTTCCACTTTTGCCAACCCACTCTTATCCGCTGGCTAATATCCTCGTCAATGTCCCCATTTTGCTGGATGATCGAGCCCAGATACTTAAATTTAGCGACTTTTGGTATCACCCTCCCATCCAGTGTGATTTCTCCCCCTTCTTCTATCCTACCACTGAAACAACAATGGAGGTACTCTGTTTTTGATCTACTTAACCGAAAATCCCTAACTTTCAGCGTATGCCTCCAACTCTCCAACCTGTCATTCACCCCCTGCCTGGTCACATCGATAAGAACGATGTCATCTGCAAATAACATGTATCAAGACACTTCATCCTGGATTCCTCTAGTGAGTTCATCCAAAACTAAAGTGAAAAGAAACGGACTTAGGGCGGAGCCCTGATGAAGGCCCATACTAACAGCGAAGTCCTTAGAGACCCCTCCTGGTGTCCTAACACGCGTCCGCCCTCCCTCGTACATATCCTTGATTACTCGGATGTACGCGGGTGACACCCTTTTCTCTTCTAAATACCTCCACAATACCTCCCTTGGGACTCGATCATACGCTTTCTCTAGGTCAATGAACACCATATGGAGATCCATCTTTTTATCCCTGAACAAGCCCATGAGCCCTCTGAGGAGGTGGATCGCCTCAGTGGTCGATTTGCCTGGCATGAAATCAAATTGGTTCTCTGAAATCTCTACAACCTCGCGTAACCTTCTCTCAATCACCCTCTCTCATAGCTTCATAGTGTGGCTGAGCAGTTTAATACCCTTAAAGTTATTACAAACTTGAATATCCCCTTTGTTTTTATACAGTGGGATGACTGTACTGTCCCTCCACTCTCTGGGCTTCTTGGCGGTCCTGTAAATGACATTAAACAGCTCCGTGAGCCAATCTACCCCTACCTTCCCCATAAACTTCCAAACTTCCACTGGAATCTGGACAAACTTCCAAACTTCCAAACTTCCAATCTACCCCAGATACTGCAACTCCCACGATAACGGTCATTTCACAACAATATCAAGCGCTAGTGAACAAACAAACCAAGATACCGACAAAAATGGCAAGGTAATGACACAAGTAAAAGACAATCTTAGAGACCAATGTATATCCAACAGAGCAATCGGGACACAACCGTAAACTTCACGATCAAAGATACCGGGTGCTCCTTGAATTGAGTAGAGGAGTCTAGACCTGGTAATAGAGAACAAAACCAACATATTTAAAGAGAAGCTACCTTCAAAAATGATGCTGCTTGCAGATTCCCACCCCATAATGCAACCTTCATAATTTGTTACTTTCTCTCAAGGATCTCACCATTTTTCTTAGTACTTTATCATAGTTTTCCAAGCTCTTTAATCCTCAGTTTTGTTGAACACTGCATGCTTATATCGATAGTTGAATTCCGTAATCAAGGATACTGAAAAATGATTCCTTGCCTTTTTTTCCCTTTGCTCTAGCTTTTGAAATCTGTTGAGTCCTTTGAAGAAAATCAAAACTCCAATTCAATCGGCCTAGGAAAATATTTTCCTTTTAGATCCCTTTCAATGCCGCCTCCTTAAAAACCAAAGCTTGATTTCGAAATTTCTTGCCAAAATAATCAGTTATTATCTTACCATTTAGTCCATCATCTACATATGGTAATGTATATCATACACTTGAGAGGATACACTCGATTTACCAGGTATACATATTTTTTCAATGTGTATTTGTCATATAGGTAATTTTTAATGTGTGACACTAATGTGACTTATGAGAGTATATATTCCTAGAAGTATGATATAGGTTTTGTAAGCACACGAATTTGTCTTTTGGACTTCATTAACTACGAGATTAATTCTAGTGGAAAAGATATTAATCTCGTTCTGCTTATCAAGCTGGATAGTATTAACCTTAGAAGAACATAGGGTTGAAAATAAAATTGAAATCTTAATAAATGAAAAAAAGAGAAAAGAAAAAAATATACATAGATGAAGTGAACACATTCAGTACCGGATTTACTGGGTGTCCTGTCGGAGTTTGCTCTCCCCGCGCTCGCAATTCTCACCTCCCCAGCGCCGCCGCTTAAGCGCTGCAACAGCCAGAATCCGGCCACCGGAAACCGGGCACAACGCCTCGCTGGCGGCTGTCTCCTGTGGTTGTCTTATGACTGATTGAGGTGTTTTCCCAGTCGCTTACTTTATTGTTGGCGTTATACTTAGTTCTAGTAAGTGTGCCTAAAATTATTTCATTATAGGGTTGCGATAACTTAGGTTCCAACTGCGAATGTTTTATTTGTTGTTATTCAGATTCCATGGATATGATTCATTTGATTTTCTAATTTAACTGGGTTTACGTTCGTTATATTGATTGCTATGTATGGCAGTGGGTTAGATGACCCTTTGATTTGTGGTTTTAGGCTGAGTTCTCGTGATCTTTTCTGTCTAGTGAACTAGAATTTGCTTGGAAAGTTATCTTTGTATGATTTGATTTACCTGATTTTGTTAGGGTTGAGCTGCCTGAGCATATAGTGTGCAAGAAGCAGGAGGCTTGCTTAGAGTTGCAGCATTTGTTGATAAATATATGCACCTGGTTACTTGTTATTTTCTACTGCCATTGGCCAAAAATCAACTTCACAATGCCCGTGAAGTGGTGTGTATCCGTCTTTCCTTCACATTGTATTTCTTTTAATCTTTATCATCTGGGTCCGTGTAATGTGCTTGCTTCGTACTGTCTTGTACAGGGTTCTGCATTGGCATCCTAATGCAGGGGCTACTGTGAACACTCAGATGATGAATGAAATTTCGCAGTGCATTGAGAGTTTGAACGGTGTCAAGGAAGGGAGGTGGAAATCTGTCCTCACCTTCTATAAGCCCATCACCCGAGGTCTGTTGTTTTGGTTGAGTAATGAGATTTATGTTTCTCAAATCACCTCGAGGAGAAAAGATCTTTGCTCTGACTTTTTGGGGCGCGATGCTTTTGATTCAGTTTTCATGTCTAATTGTGACTTATTATCGGCAATTAGATCAATCGATGGCAGCTGAATTCCCACGAGATTTTCTTGGGCTTGCAATACCTGAGCAGCCTGACAAATACTACTTCATAGTTCGTGGTCAGCGGATTGTTCTTGAAGCAGATTCAACAATACAAACAATTATGGAGAAGCTGCAGTCATATAAGTCACGAGTGTCCCTCAATTTTGAGGTGACTATATTTTCTATTTTCATTTTGCAGCTGTAAATCTGGATCTGGTTGAAGGAAATAAAGGATTTGGTACTGCAGTGTTTTGCATATAGCTTATCCAATTGGTTAACTTTTAATGCTCCGACAAACTCTGTTGGTTTGTAAAATCTAAGGAGAATACAGTGTGTTATTCTTATTCTTGTGATTGCTATTTATCTGACAATCACCTAAGCATATCATGTTTTCCTGAGTTCATGCCTTTTATTTGGGATCCATGCTCCTAGTGTGAGTAGCTCTGTGTGCTGGATCAAAAGTGTGCACTTTTTTCCTGTATGACTTTCTATGAGAGGATCAATATGCAGTTTTGACTTCTTGCTGGGAGGCATTCAAATGCACTTTGTTATTGGTATGATCTACAAACTTGATACAAGTCCTCCTACTTCTAACCTATTCAGCTTACTCCTATCCCCCAAAAAAAAAAAATAAAAATGGGGCATTCATTTTTTGGTTGTTTGAAGCAATGGAATATTGTAGTTTATCAAATTATTTTTTGCAAAAATACTGAGCATTTATTTGGTGTTTCTTGTGAATAATCTCGCACTATGTAGATCAAAACACGATACTGAGTATGGCAGTTGTTCTTTCATAATGTCTGACATATTTTGTTAAAAATTCTGTCTAGTCCTTTGTTTTCCTGCTTCTTAACTCTTTTTAACTTTGTCTATGTAGGGAGTTCAATACCGTGTTGGAGACTTTCAAGTGAGAGTAGGAAAGGTTGCTCCAAGTCATTCTGAAACTATGAGGGGAATTGTAATGGAGGTACTTAGCTAGATCTCTATGTTCCATTCTTCTTGCATTGTTGCTAGGCTGTGAAGGAGTCTAGCTCTGACACTGATATTCCTTACTCTTAATGTGGTAAATCTTAATGCCCAACTAGTCACGTACTGAATGCTCTTTATGAAGCAGGCAGGGGGAGGGTATACAAATGTTTTTATGTTTCCATTTGTGTCTGGTGTGTGCTAAATATACCCTAGAGGATAACAAATCCGTAGGCGAAGTCGTAACTTTACTCAAACATATGGTTTGCATTCTTACCTCTCATATGTTGAATGCAAGAGGTAAAAAGTCCCGGGATCAGGTATAAAGCAATAAAAGCATGTGCTCCAATTATGAAGAATAGTTGTTACCTGAATGAGCTCCTATTAGAAATTATGATAAATTCATTTCTTCATTGCGCTCATTGTCCTACTTCCTTGTCATGGTATGTTGAGTAAAGCCAGTAGAACTAAAGTGTTGAGCGGTCAATAGAAATGCATTCACTTGTCTAAGGTCCACTGTGAAACCCGACTATTTGCTTCTTCTGTCTCTTGGAAAAGAGAGGTGCAAAAGGGAAAAACGCCCAGAGCAAATGCTATGTCTATGTGTCTTGTTCTGATTCACTGGCGGTACCAGTATTCATGTTTTGCATACAATGTGTTCCGTCTTGATCTGTCAGCTAACAGGGATAATCGCTGATCACTTAATAAATTAATGGTAGCTGTCCAGAAATATGTGATATAATGAAAAGGAAAGGTACTTCATACAGTGTATGCACTTGAAAATTGCAGGCTGCAGATATATATTTTTACTTACTTTTTTTTCTTCTGTTACTTCTGGAGAAGGCCTGTTATTAAAACTAGGCAATAATCCTCTCATTGTTTGTGTTGTTAAGTTCTGAGTTTCCTATCAACTGAATCTTGAACAAATAATGAGTTCAGGCTTCTTTCTCAACTTCGCGGCCTCACAAGTGCATGAAGAGATTTCTGATGCCAAATAAACAGGAGGTATTTCCTGAGCAGAGAATAAGGGTTCTTTAGGAGGGGAGCAAGGAGGGTGACGGAGAGTAAATAAAAATATTTACTCTCCTTATCCTTGTTTAGGAGACATTGGTAGGAGAGTAAATAGGTGTAAGGATGAGTGGCTCTTATCTTTCTTACTATTCTTTATTCTCTTTTTCTTAAGACCCCAACATGGGGCTGTCAGGAGTAATGTGATTGATCAGAAGAAGATAAACGTTATTTAGTAATATGCCCTAGTCAACATTAATTTAATGAATCAAGCAAGGAAGTTTGGGAGTATTATAGGGTAAGAGAGGTAGCTACCCTTCCTGTATTTGGTTGCTTTATATAGTAAGAGTGAGGGAGAATGGGGAAGAATGAAGAGAAATAGAATAATTATTATTGAAGATAAAATTTCATGTTGAGGTTCACCAATATTCATGCATGAGCATGGCTTAATTCCATTAGAACAAAGGTGCAAAGTCACTCCCTTTTGCCCTATTGTCGACCTCATAAATTAAAGCAAATTCTGGCCCACTGAAGTGGCAAGTCGCAAGTTTACACCCCTCCTCCCTGTCCTGCTCTTTCCTTAAAGTCCTATCCATCCATGTTTCCCATTGCTCATCTCTGGTCATCCTCCTTTTTTTTCCTTTTTTCCCCTTCCTGTTGCCAATGAACTTTTCTCGCTGTTGACAACCCCATCATCGATCCGGGGGGGAAAAAAGGAGACAACCCCATCAATTGCTGCTCCTCGGTGATTCACCCTTTCTTTTGCATCTTTTCCCCTCTCTCATCCAATTTGCTGGTCATGACTTAAGTTACAAAGCTTTCGACAAAGTAATTCAAACTCTGAAATGGCATAGTGCTTTTGCCAAGTTGGTAGCTACCGGTTAGTTTATTGGGACTACTTGGAGTTAGACCCCCACCAGGGACTCTGTGGCTCTGCCCTAAGCTGGAAAAGAAATTAGGGGACGGAAGCATCACTGCCTTTGCTATGATGCATCGTTTGGTGCTATAGCTTTACTGCGTTTTCTATCAGATTTGCTTGTGACAATCATCTAAATCTGCCCGACTTTTTCCCTCCCCTCTCTTTGTAGGTTGAATATCTTCCACTTTCTTCAGTTGAAAAATCCAGGCAA
Source organism: Carnegiea gigantea (assembly GCA_029747015.1). NCBI lineage: Eukaryota > Viridiplantae > Streptophyta > Magnoliopsida > Caryophyllales > Cactaceae > Carnegiea > Carnegiea gigantea. The sequence goes on from JAKOGI010000940.1 coordinate 215,474, forward strand.
ATCCTTGAAGACTTCGTCGATATTTGGAAAGATACTCTATCTAAGAGGACATTACCCGGTCAGTTTCTTCATATTGAACCGAACTTTGCAGACTATGGATTATCGGACCAGTATACTTCACAACATACAGCAGTTCAGTATGCTACTGTCATGGCGCAGTTGATTGCGACTGTACAATCAGCGCAAGTTAGGACTTAGAATGATTAGGCTTTGGTTGTATCACTGTATTTTACTTTGATGGATCTTATGCGATCATATCAGTGCGTCTTGGTTTAGTAACAGCTGCAGCTAACTTTTTATCTGCTGGTTGAGAGGAAGCAGAACCTCTCCGAAATACCAAATTTAGTCGTGGTAAACTGATTATTTGAGCTGGGTTTGTGACAAGTTTACTTCATGCGGATTGAGAACAAGTTGATCGAACATCTATTTAGGATCAGGGCGCTGTATCATTTGATTGTAGGTTTAAGTCATATGGTTGATAAAGAAGATGTAATCAATATTATTAGATGAAATTACTATTTTTTAAAATAATTTGACGATTAATTAATCTTAAATACTTTGCAGGTGGACGGGATGAGGGAACCTCATTTTCCAGCATTCCTATTGGGCAGTTGAGAATATTAATTTTGTCAATGATTTTACTAATAGATTTTACCGTCAGTGCTGAAAATCTAATCATCGAATAAAGCAAATAAATAATTATTTTTCTTCTTTTTTAAATTTAATTAGGAACTTTGTAATCGTAAGGCTCTTCAGCATAACATAACCAGCCTTGTGAGGCTTCGCGGTGACTTGTTTGTCTTCTCAAGTCCAAGGCCCTGCCTGCGATGCAATAGCCTAGCAACAATTTGGTACAGTTGCCAGCATTAAACTCTACGGAGCTCTCCATAGAGTTATGATGTCTACTTCCTGAGCCTGATGAGAATGGGCACAACTCTCTATCTTGACCCATCTGATCTACGGATGGGCATTGGGAGGGTATGCGTAGCGTATGCCCATACTCACATTTTATCAAAAAATATTATTACCCAACTCATACCTAATTTATAACTCTTGCTATTCATATGGGTACTATCCACATATCGGTACTATCTATATGGATTATTATGCTTAGGTATCTATGAGTTTAGATATTTACAACTCAATACTCTTAGCTACATATAAGGTATAGAATGTATGGTTCACTAAAAGTTAGGAGGAAAATTCAACCTCAATATCAACAGTTCGAATCAATATTTAAATATCTAATAGGAAATATTAAAAGAAGTTTAAATCTATGAGTTCCGAATCTTTTCATTTCATTAACATTCATCTCCACTATGCCAATTCAGTCAAAATGTGGCTGCCAGATACCCTACTTTGTATGGAAATCATAATTAGGGGACCATGTTATTAGAATATATTTAAAAGGGTCAATATTATGTAAAAACTGTTTTAAGGGGACAGTTCACTGTTTTCATTTTCATCTTAACCCCTAAACTTTTCATATTTGCACTTTTAACTCCAATCCTTAAAAACTTAATTTCGAAAATTTTAATTTTGTGCATGTGTAAATTTTCTTATAAGTACTACTTGAGGTCGTCTTCCAGTTGGTATCAGAGCCACGTAATAAAAAATAATTAAGATATTTAAGCTAATTAATGATTGATTAAACTAATTAACTGTGTTTAATACTTAAATCATCACCTACTTGTCTTGCTCCTAATTATTCGCATATTGTTCATTCACCAGAAGGAATCACTTCAGTAGCACCTTAGTTAAACTATATTAGTGATATAGTTTTAGAATTAAAAGCCGAATTAGTAAAAATTAACTCCCTATCTTGACCCATCTGATCTACGGATGGGCATTGGGAGGGTACGGGTAGGGTATGCCCATACTCACATTTTATCAAAAAATATTATTACCTAACTCATACCTAATTTATAACTCTTGTTATTCATGTGGGTGCTGCCCACATATTGGTACTATGTATATGGATTACTATCCTTAGGTATCTATGAGTTTAGATATTTACAACTCAATACCCATAGCTACATATAAGGAATGGAAGATATGGTTCATTAAAAGTTAGGAGGAAAATTCAACTTCAACATCAACAGTTCGAATCAATATTTGAATATCTAATAGGAAATATTAAAAGAAGTTCAAATCTATGAGTTCCGAATTTTTTCATTTCATTAACATTCATCTCCACTATACCAATTCAGTCAAAATGTAGCTGTCAGATACCCTACTTTGTATAAAAATTATAATTAGGGGATCATATTATTAGAATATATTTAAAAGGGTCAATATTATGTAAAAACTGTTTTAAGGGGACAGTTCACTGTTTTCATTTTCATCTTAACCCCTAAACTTTTCATATTTGCACTTTTAACTCCAATCCTTAAAAACTTAATTTCGAAAATTTTAATTTTGTGCATGTGTAATTTTTCTTATAAGTACTACTTGAGCCAGTTGGTATCAGAGCCACATAATCAAAAATAATTAAGATATTTAAGCTAATTAATGATTGATTAAACTAATTAACTGTGTTTAATGCTTAAATCATCGCCTACTTGTCTTGCTCCTAATTATTCGCATATTATTCATTTACCAGAAGGAATCACTTCAGTAGCACCTTAGTTAAACTATATTAGTGATATAGTTTTAGAATTAAAAGCCGAATTAGTAAAAATCATGACTGAAGTTAAGGAGATTAAGAAGCAATTATCTGTAATCTATCTTTCATTAGTTAATGAAATCAAAAATAGTGGAAAATAATATTAAGTATTAGTACTCCATTTCAGTATAAATATACTTTTCAAAACCTAAAAAACAAAAATTCATTTTCTTTGCATGATATAAAAATCCAAAAAGAAGTACGAGAAAAATCAAGTGAAAAATCGACTGAAAAGATTGAAAAAGAAGAAGAGGATGATATATAAGCAGTATAATCTTCACGAACTATAGAGTATGTTTGAAAAGGAGCAAAATTCAGAAGAATTAAACAAAATCATGAGCACAACTATTGATAAATAGGACGTATTATCTGATGATAATGAAGACACAAATAATATTCAATTAGAAGAAGAAATATATCAGCAGATGAACAAAGACCTCAATGTAGTACCTTTAGAAGAAATTAGAAAGAAACTGGATAAAAAAAATGATAAAATGGTATTTGACGACGAGATCTACAAGATTAGTGAAGAACTTAACACAGATGAAATTGAGTCCAATTTAGTTAATAATGTAATTCCTAAACCTGAGAAATTTAGTGAACCTTCTAGAAGAAATGCCCATTTTATGAGCCTAAGTATGTTCCCACAGGACATACAACTAACTTTTCTTTTGGGTTTATCCCAAGCAAAAGTGCTATCTTTGAAGAAATTTGCCTTACTCCAATTAGTCAAACCGGATATATCTTAAATATTAATGGAGCTCACAATAGAAAAGAAATAAAGAGGCATGAATAGTATCTTAAATCTAAATATTACATGGACGGCTGCAAATTTCCTAAATTACATCAAACATAACTTATCTGACACTGTAACAGATTGGTATGATTCATTAAATGAAAACGGTAAAAATATATTAAAAATGATGGAAATACCAGCGGCAATGTTCAAAAATTTGTGCAAGGAAATTGAAAATGAGTTTATCAAAGCTAAACTTAACTGTGAAGAAAAAATAAGAGAATGGCAAAGGAAGATTAATAATAAAGAGTTGTGGGATATAAGGTATCTGGAGAATTATATTATTGAATTTAGTCAATATTATTACAAAATTGGGCATAATAAAACTAATAATCTCGGTGTGTTCAATGACAAATTATCATATCTGATAAATTTCATAATTAATGAAAAATACACTATATAGTTTGAAAGAGCAGATGTTATTGATACCCTTGGTTTAAGAATATCTTATTTAAGAAAATGGGTCAATTGTCAATGTCTTGATCTCCAAAAATAAAAGAATATTGAGAAGCAATTCCTAGCTTGTTAGGATTCACCTCACCAATGGAAAGAGGAATCTGAAAGGAGAAGCAAAATAAAATTTTATAAGAAAAAGAGCTTTAATAAGCAAAGGGGAGAGAAATACAAAGAAAATATTATAACAAACTAAGCCCTAAAAAGCGAAGATTTTTGAAGAAAGTCGCTTATTTCCTGCAGGGAAAAACATCTGCAAATGTTGGACATGCGGATAAGTGGGACATTATGCTAATGAATGTAAAAATAGGAAGAATAGTAAGCTTATTGAAACCCTAGGTAGCCTAGATTACTTTGAGCCTAGAAAAGAAGATACACTAGATCTAACCCTAAATAACAACAAAGAAATTGTTGACATTATACTAGAAGATGAATATGAAGAGAATGATTATGAAGAGACCAGTCATATGATGGAAAGTAGCTCAATTAGTCTTGGTGATCTTCAAAGAGAAGAGTTTGTTGTAGATGATGAGAATGAAGAAGTCAAAGGAGATTAGGTCCTTCCCATAATTCAAAAAGACATGATCTATAAAAAGTCCATCTTTTAATTAAAAAGCAAATATATATGTGAAATGATAAAAGGAGATCTAAAAATCAAAAATTGTGTGTGTAATGTGGGAGAAGTTAATCTCATTAGTCGGAAAAATATCCTTAAGCATAACAAAGATAGAAAATATAGGTATATCTATGTTAGAAGTGTCCAAGTTTAAATTACTCCACTACAGTATTATGGTAAAGATATTGATCTTTATACTTTACTCTGTGATATCAGATATAATGATCAAATTATCACAGGGATTGAGACCAACTTATGTAAGGGATTAGTAGGATTCAATTGCCGTCCTGGATATTATGTGCTTCTGAAAGTGAATTTGCTAAAAACTTCTTATCCTTTAAGATAAAAATGGTTGGGATGGATATAAAAAGAGGAGGATATCCATTAAGGATATTTTGAAAAATTATCTTCAAATTAGATAATATTATAGATCCAAAGACTAAGGTAATAATGATAGAGGTAGAAAAATTTAAAAGTCCTACCCTTATGCTAAAGATTCATATGACTAAATCTAATCTGCAGGAGATAAAGATTGATTGTTCATGGACATCTAGCTTTGCAACCCTACAAAAATCAATAAGAAAAATATGATAAAAATTGATGAGAATGATAGAATTACCATTAAACTCCAATTATTAAGAAGCTTGAGTACAATATCCTAATATTATCTATATCCCAATAAACATATACTTAGAGGGATATAATAAATATGAGTTGTATGCCTACGTACATAGTGGTTGTTCTGTATGCTTTCGAAAAAGATCAATTTTTTTTTTCAGAATTTATGTGGAAAAAAGCCAAGAATCCTTCATAAGCAAGAATAGCTGACAATAGTATTATAAGCCACAATGAAGCCATAGAAGGGTTATCCATAGAGTTAGGAGTTCAATGTATTATACCAGTTCTATAGACTACTAATAAGCCCTCTCATGATATGATTATTAGAAATAATTTTCGGAGACTGTATTCTCCATACACACCAACTATAAACCAAATCATATTCACAATTAATGGTTACTCAGTTCCTATTAAAAAATTAAGTAAGGCATACAAACATCAGAAAATTGAGTTTACATACAGCCAAAGTGGTGACAAAGTAATGCCTGCACAACGTGAGATAACACCGATAATCTTATTACTTGAGTTATCTATTAAGGAACAGATTGCTGAACAATAAGAGCAATTATGCGAAAAACTCTACTCTGATAATCCACTTAAATTTTGGGATAAAGATAAGATATTTGTAAAAATTATTTTGTTAAATCCTAGTACTGTTATTCGAGTCAAAAAAATGGTGTATATGCATCAGGATATCTACGAATTTGATAAACCAATCAAAGAACTTCTGGATAAAGGATTAATCAGGAATAGTAAGAGTTCTCACACTAGTCCTGCTTTCATGATAAGAAATCATGCTGAAGAAAGAAAGAGAAAAGCAAGAATGATAATCAATTACAAAATGCTTAACGATAATACTATCTTTGATGGTTATTATATTCCTAACAAAATAGTCCTTTTCAATAGAATTTAAGGAGCCTCTTGGTTCTCAAAAATGAATTGCAAAAGCGAATACTGACAGATAAAAATGGATGAAGAAAGCATTCCTTTAACTACTTTTAGTTCCCCTCAAGGACATTGCGAATGGATAGTAATGCCACTCAGCCCTAAAAATGCACCTCAAATATTCCAAAGAAGAATGGATAACATCTTTAAATATCTTAATCACTGTTGTCTAGTTTACAATGATGATACCCTTGTTTTTTTCAAAATCATAGAACAACACAAACATGATGTCTTAACTATCCCCCAACGATGCATTGATCATGGTTTATAGTTGGTAAGAATAAGGGCATTTATGCTGAGCAAGAGACTGAGTTTTTAGATCTAGAGGTAAAAGTTTGATAAATTATTCTACAAAAGCATATTCTAGAAAAAAAAAGAAAATTTTCCGGAAAAGATCGAAGATAGGAAGCAATTGGAAAGGTTTCTTACATGCCTTACGTATGCTTCAGATTTCGTTAAAGATTTAGCTAAAGTAAGAAAGCAATTGTAGCAGAAACTCAAGAAAGAAGTACGTTGGATATGGACCACTAGTGATTCAAAGATTGTTCAGAACTTCAAAAAATTGTGTAAAAATCCTTCTGTTCTTAATTTTCCTAATGAAGGAGATTATTTAATTCTTGAGACAGATGCTAGCAATGAGCACTGGAGTGCAGTGCTCAAAATCAAAGAAGGAGAAAAACTATACGAATATTGTAGTGGAAGTTTTAATAAGGCAGAATGCAAATATCCTACGATGCAAAAAGAAATTCTTGTAGTCATAAGGGGAATTGAAAAGTTCTTAATTATTTTAGCCCCAAAACCTTTTCTTATTCAAAATGATTGTAAAGAAATACGTGGTTTTGTGAAAAAGAATTCATCAAATATGCAAGCGCAAGAGCGCCTCCTGCATTGGCAATTATGGCTTAACTAGTTTTCCTTTTCTATTGAACATATACATGATCGAAGAACTCTGTGGTAGATAGTTTAACTCCAAAACTCGCCAATAGTGGTCATCAGAGTAGAACTCTTAACGGAAAAGGAGGAAATCTAATTTGAAATGCCATTACTACTAGAACGGGTTTCTCCTTCTAGCAAAGTCCTTATAGATAATTTAGAATTTCATATAAAAAGTAGATCACGTTTTGGTCTGCTATCTTCTGCCTATCTAATAGTCTAAAGATTTAGCCTTCTAGAGTTACAAGTTAATTGTCTAAGGTGTCCTTATAATATCCAAGAAAAAGTAAGTTCTCATGTTCAAGAAAAATGGTTCAATGAGTGGTATGCAGCTTGCATAAAATATTATCATAATTATTTCTATGATATTTGAGAATCATGGAGTACTATAATCTACTTTCCCGATAAATCTAGAGTTGGTGGTATAAGTTTTCTAGCAAATTCAATCTTTCCAAATGATCCGGTCATTAAAGATTGGGAATACAGGATGGTAGTTTACTTTATGAAATTCCCAGATGTAAAGTACCTATTTTTCTCAAGACTTACTAAATTTCAGCAATGTAGGCTCAGAAGGATCAATTGGATTCTTACATCCCCTGATGGTCTAACAAAAATTGATCGAGTATGAAAATAAAAAAGCCAAACCAGCTCATTATCTTGTTCAAATAGTTGATTTTGACGACTCTAATGATCAATAACAAGAATGGTTCCCAGGGTGATAAGAATTAGCTACTGATCCTGCCTCAGTAAGAGCCATCAGTTTTTATAACATTTATCATCAAAGTCGTGCATTAATTGAACCATGAAAAATACTAATGCATTGCGAGAACACTACTTTCACCTATCATAATGAGTTCAATGAATATATAAAGGAAGATGCATTTGGTTATCTCTTTGATGTTGGAGCCGGAAAATTCTTATCAGAAAAGGGAAATAAATATCTTCTGGAATTACTTAAGAAATAGGATTTAGAGCATCTTTAATTTGATGAAGATTTTGATGATTATCTGGATAATGATGGTCTGGAGGATATTATTGGAGATGAAGGCATGGAGTATCTCCATAATGATGACTAGTTTTGTCAGCATTGAGAGGCTTTGAAAAGTGGTTGCTCCATTACTGTACTATTGTGACAAGTGTCAGGTCTACAAAATAAGGTACTCTACTATAGCCATGTGAATGTAATTGTAGCCATATGTAAAATAAGTGTATACTGTAGCCGTTAGGGCATCCTATATACCCACATTTCCTTTATAAAAGGAGAAGCTAAGTGCTAAGAAAGGACACGATCATTTGAGCATACTTGAGCAAAAAAAAAGCTGGGAATTTCCATTTGTCTATAAGTAAGCATCTCTAATGATCTTAATAGTTTAAGTCCCTCTCAAGTCTTCCATTATAATATTTTCACTTTCAAACTTTCAATAAAAGAAGTTTCCCAATAGGAAACGTTACTCAATTGAGTCTTATGTCTTAAATATTATAATTTCTTAATTAAAGTTCCACTATCTATGATAGAACTTGATTAGTGGCTGTGGTTCGAGATAAAAAACAAAACAGATCTGTGCTATCGGTGATCTAAAGAAGATGTGGTTGAGATTAGCAATTTCTGTAAAGTAGAAGCTAGAGGAGCGCCATAGTCCAATATAGACTAAGTTCAAGTAATGGTCGAAACTCTCTAATTAAGTTATAATTATTTTGCTAAGCAAGGTGGGTGTTAATCACAAAAAATATAATATTTATGATATAAGTAATAGATTGTGATAACTAGTACCAGTAAAGTCGTTATACGAAATCAAAACAAAAATATAAGCTTAGTTTTGTAAATTAAAAAAAAAAAAAACCCCCAAAAAGTTGAGTATTTGCACGTTGAACCTTATTTGGGCCAACAATAGAAAAGTCAAAAATTTTAAGGACTAAGCTGTAAGAAAAAACTTCAAAAAACAACAGTTTCGTAAAATATTGGCCCCTGCTGATAGTTTGTCCAAAATAGTAGGTACTCAGGAATACATTCTAAAAAAGTTGTTTCTTAAAAAAGTATTTCCATAAAATCCAAAGTACCCTAGAGTTGAAAATTACTGTTCAGTTAACATTTTTCAACACTAAAACAATTCCAAGTGACGTTTTTAGCAATTAAAATAATTTCAATGGTTTGGAATAAAACTTGATCATCTAGTGGGAAAGATTAAAAGAAACTCAAATATAAATTTTGAGCTCCAAATTCTTTTATTTGATTAACATTTATCCCCACTACGATAATTGTCATAAATGCCAATTAAATTGTTGTGGCGGAGAAAAATGTTGACCAAACGAAGGGATGTTGAGTTCAAATTTAGAGTTAACTTATTTTAACTTTTCCCATCCAGTAATCAAGTTTCAATCTAAAGTGTTCAAATTGCTTTATTGGCAAAAAATGTCAACTGAATTATTTAAGTGGGGAAAAATGTTGATTGAGTTGCCGTGGTAGAGATAGATATTGACCAAACGAAATAATGTTGAGCTCAAAATTTTGATTTGACCATTTTTTAATCTTTCAAATCAGTTAGTCGAATTTCGATTCAAACTGTTGAAGTTGAATTTTGCTCTTAAATTTCGGACAACATTATCATCTAGGAAGAGATTAAAAAAGTGGTTCGTTGTAGTTTTAATTATTATATAAGGACACTATTATCTTTTTATTCATCATAATTGAATATGTGGATACCCTACTGTCCACCAAATATCCACCTCAACTATGATTGTCCATCTTATATCCATTATCCATTCTTAATGGGCATTACCCTCTTAATTTGGATGAGCAAGGGTGCTTGCCCATCTAACGGGTACAAATTCCCACCCCTAGTCCGACCCTCAAAGATTGAGGGTTAAGTGTCACTAAGCAAGACTTTTTCAGTTTAGATCCAATCCAACTCTCAAAGATAGGGCCTTGAACTTAGGTAGAGTCAGGTTAGGCTTGGGATCCCAATCCACTAATCTAACTCTTAGAGCCACCTTTTAAAAAAACCAAAAAAAGAAAAAGGCTACATCTGCAAATCTCAACAAATTAACATATTAACATGTAGCTTCTAATTAGGAAACCTAATTTTTCTATTGAACCTATAGCGCCTTCCTCTCACTATTTCTCCACCTTGGTCCTTGGTTCTCAATTTCAAAGTCTCAAATAGTTGAACATAACCATAGTGGCTAATCTCCCCAGACCCTGCGTAAGTAGGACCCACACTGGGAGCTGTTATTGTTGTTGTTGTTGTATAACCATAGTGGCTAAGTTGATGACTATGCTTCGTTCTCCTATTCTTAACAAATTAACATATTAACATGTAAATTGGGAGTAGGAAACCTATTTTTTCTACTAGCGCATAGTGCCTCCCTCTCGCTTTTTCTCCATTTTGGTACTTGACTTTCGATTTTAAAGTCTCAAATAGTTGAACATGACCATAGTGGCTAAGTTGATGGCTATACTTTGTTCTTTTACTTGGGTAACTATTCTTCTTTATTGCTCGAACCCCATTTGGCAAGAATGCTTTGTTTTATCTGTTGAACTTTACAATAAGGTCAATGCTCTATGTGATTGTTATGTTATGTGTGGGGCAGATTGAGGGTAGGGTTGGTACATTAAGCATCGAGGGTGTTTTGACTGCATATAGAGGGCTACAGTTGAGAAGATCCTACCTTATTGACTCACAACACTCGCCCAAATCCTCCTTACCCTCATTTTGATAAGATCTACTTCTACCCCAAGGCTAGGAGAACTTAGTTTGCCGTTACCAGATTACTTGGAAGTTGGAACATTTATATGTTTAGAAAGAGTTTTTAAATCAATCAGCTTCATTCACTTCACTCAGGTGTACCTTCTTGCTTGGAGTAAGGCAAAATAGTAAATAAATCATGTTCAAGCAGTGCCCCCCTCCAAAGAAAGGAAAAGAACAATTGACCATCAAAAAAGCTAGTGCTGAAGAGCCCACACCAAATAAAAAAAATTTAAAAAATAAAAAAGTAGTGTTACGCAGGTGTCAGTTTCAAAACTGCATAAATTATTGCAATATTTTTTTTTTTTTGGGTTTTCTTTTGGAATTTTTTTAATACTAAGATAATCAACTATACAAGTATGAAGCTAGGAACCTCCTCCACATGTTTCTAAAAGTAGAAAGAACCCTTAAACTTCCTAGATTAACTCTATCTCTCTCAAACAAACATGTGCTCAATCTCTAAGCTGTGCTGTAAATATATATTTTTTAAAATTTAGCAAAGGCTAAGTCTTCATTCATTTCAAGGTGTCCGCAGGGGGGAGGCGGGAGATATGTGCAAAACTAAGAGGATTCGAGGATACGGCCACCTTGTAGGAAGAGTTTCCCTTTTCCTCGAACCTCATTTATAATCATCTATACAAAATTTCTTCAATTCTTACATTTCTTACTACGGAGACTCAAGTATTGCATTCTCTTATTTACAATATCAACTATCAAGTATCAATTTCCTTGTTGCAGTAAGTTTCACCACTTTTTTGTTGAAAGATGATTGTATTGCGATCCCTCCAAATATAGTAGAAAGTAATCTTGAGAGCTGTTAGTGTTTTGCAGCTGCCATAGATTCAGGGAGTTGGGCATTTTATGATGCAAGACCCTTGGGAAGACTTTTTCTCTAACTGCTCTAGCATTGTCACAATAGTAGAATAGGTGTTCAACATATTTCTTCATAATTAGCACATAGGCTACACTGATTATCAAGGTGAGGCGTAATATTAGCTAGTTTTTGCTTGGGTGGTAGCTTATTTTGCGAGAGGAGCCATACGATGATAGCATGCTTATATTAAACATCTATTCCAGGCATATCTGCAACAGTTTAGCTTAGGCATATCTCCTCCAAGCTAGTTATAGACCTCTTGGATTTTTAATATCGCCTAGGTGTAGAACTATAAACTGCTATTAAAGAAGATAGATTGCACCAACGTTCTAAGCTTGCAGAGTTTCCTCTAGTATTAGCAGACCCATGTTGGTATTCCTAAAAACTTTTTCCCTTTAGCAGGTGATTAATATATACCCATTAAATCCAAAGGTTATCCTTTTTAAAGGATATATCTTAGACCAACTTAACCATACTAGGTTTGCTGCACAAGCTGAAATTCTTCAAACCAAGCTCTCCATAGCTTTAGGCACACATACATTAGCCTAAGAAACACGAAGTTGTCTTTTATGCTGATCTGTTAAGCCCCAAAAAAATCTATGCAAAGTTGATCTACCTTCTTCAAGAATGGTTGAGGAATGATAAAAATAGAAGACCGAAATGAGAAGAGTCCTGTTAGAACAGAGTTGCTGAATGTGCTTTTTTGCAACATAGGAGAAGTTTCCACTCTCCCATGCTCTAATTTTGCTTGTCATTTTATCTAGTAGTAGTTAATAGTCTGCAGCCTTAAGCCTTGTTAGGGAGATAAGGACTCCCAAGTATTTGGGAGGTAATGAACCTTCATTGAATTATGGGGCTTTTTAATAAGCTCCTGTTTCTTCTTCATTTCAAGCCCCTGAAAATATATATATATATATATATATATATATATATATATATATATATATATGTGTGTGTGTGTATATATATATATATGTATATGATTATATGTACATATATATAGATATATATATATTATATACATATATATATATATATACATATATATTATTATATATAATATATACACATATATATATATATATTATATATATATATATACACACACACACACACACATATATATCATTATTATATATATATATATTATATATATATATGTAATGTATATATATATATTATATATATTATATATGTATATATTATATATGTATATATATATATATAAAATATATATATATATGCATATATATTCTATGTATATATAGATAAATATATATATATATATATATATTTATATATATATATATATATATATACACACACATACATATATTATATATATATATATATATATGTATATATATATTTATATATATATATATATATATATATGACATTTAATCTCATTAATATTCAAACATGAGGTTTCAGAAAAGATACTGAAACCTTTCTTTAAACAATTGATTGACCCAATATATGCTTTCGAGAAATATTTACAGAAATATTCCATAATAAAAGCAAATAGCAAAGGGAATATTGGATCCCCTTGCCTTAGCCCTTTCCTTCGCTTGAAGAGCCGTAACTGCCACCATTGATATTTATGGAGTAACAGCTGCTAATAAGCAAAGTCATTGTCGATTGTCTAAAGATGTCAGGAAGCAAAACCCGTGTAGTATCTCATCATTGAAAGCCTAATGAATGGAATCATATGCCTTTTTAAGATCTACCTTCATTATGCATCTTGGGCAGATGTTCCCCTCTCCCTTTTGTAACCTCTATGAATTTCATGGAAAACTAGGACATTATGTACTAGCTCTATGCTAGAGACAAATGCACTTTGACATGTGTTGATAATGTTAGGTATGATTAACTTTAATATTGCACGTATGATCTTAGAAATGCATTTGTAAATAGTATTACAATAGGTAATAGAACTAAAGTCTCCTCCCCAACTGGGATTAGGACTTCTGGGATCAAGACAAGGTTAATGGTGTTCACCTATGTTAGCAGTTCACATATTGTGCAGAATTCTTAGACTACATCAATCTCCATACTCCCAACTGTATTCTAATTCTGCTTAAAAAGAGCACTAGACAAACCATTTGGGTGAGGTGATTTCTTGTTAGAAATGGAGAACATAGCCTGCCTAATTTCCCGTATTGGCACTGGCATGGACAAAGCTACCTATTGATTGACAGAAAGGATGGAGCTATGTGTGAATACTATTTGATCAACTTAATTAATTGTTGTTTCCCTATGATATGGTGAAAAAGGCTAAACCACGTAATTTGGAACCTCATCCCTACCCTATTACCCTCATCATCTTTAGTTGCATAAATAAAAGCCTATTGTTCCTTTGTTTAAGGAGGGCAAAGAAATACTTTTTGCATTGATCCCCAAAATTAGTCCAAACAAATTTTCAAGGCTGTTTAAGGAGTAGAGCATAAGCATTCATAGCAACAGTAAAAAATATCCCTAATAGTTTTCTTCTTTGCTTGCAACTCCTTGTTGAAGAGGCCTTCATGAAGCTTCATGTGTATCTCAAAAATAGAGTCCTTATGATGCCAAGTTTGTCATGAGTATCTCCAAATTTCTCTCTATAAAGTGCCTTAAGAGGAGTCTTCAATAACTTTAGTTTAGTTATAAGTTGATACATGGCACAATCTTCATGCATAGAGATCCAGATATCAAGTAAAACGTTAACAAAATGTGGTTGTTTAGACCACATTTTGCAAAATCTAAAGGTAGCCTTAGTAGGGAAATTGTGCAGGAATATGAGAACAGTAGAGTTATGATTAGAGATATTTTTAGGAATAAATAGAACCCTTGCATTTTTAGGAACAAACACAACCCCCTTCCCAACGAGGATGTGGAGATTGGCTTGGATGCATCAAGAATGAGAATGGCCAAATGGTAGCTTATCATTGCTGACTTTGTAACTCTTGAGAAGAGCATTAAACACTCTACTTCTCTTTCCTCTATAGGTAGCTCTTGAAATGGCATCAACCTTTGTTCATTCACCTTGAAATGTGCCCCTCCTTAGGGTCCGTCATCTTTATAGCACCATGTGGAAAAACATGAGAAATAATAAAAAAAACCAGTCCAATGAGATCTCAACTTACCTAGAAAAAGGTGTAGTTTGAAGTTATAAAATAACACCTTCTAACTTGGGCAGAACCCTTTCCCATGAATATGTCTATCATGAAACAACTTTGCTCTTCTTATACATCCTAGAGCTTTTACAGGTTTCGACTCTAATTTCTTCTAACTCACTCAACCGTAACTTCCTCTCTATCCCAGCCGCCTCTCAGTTAAGGTTCAAAGTCTATATAGACGACACAACCTGGTGCTGAAGTTTTACAAGAAGAAACAAGGCTTACCAAAGACAACCTTAAAAGGTAACACACCTAAAGGGGTCTTAAAAGCTATCCTATAAGCCCGTAGAGCATCAAAGAGCTTATCTGCCTAATCCTTATGATTTCTACTCACATTCTTTTCCAAAATCTGTTTTATTGCCTATTAGAAACCTCTATCAGGCCACTAGTTTGAGGATGATAGGCGGTGGCTCATGGATGGACGATCTAGTACTTTTTTAGTAACGCATCAAAATCACAATTGTCAAAATGAGTGCCTTGGTCACTAGTGATAGCCCTAAGCATGCCATACCTTGAGAAAATGGTTTCCCTAAGTAATTTAATAATGACTTTAGCCTCGATTATCTTAGTTGGCATAGCCTCTAGCCACTTAAACAAAAATTCTACAACAAGGAGAATATATACACTCCCAAAAGAAGATAGAAATGGTCATATAAAACCAATCACCCAAACATCAAAGATCTTAAAAATAATTATCGGGTTAAGGGGCATCATGTCTCCTCTACTAATTTTCCCAAACTGTTGACACCTGGGGTAGCTCTTGCAATACACATAGGCGTCCTTAAATAAGGTAGGCCAATATAAACCACACTAAAGGACTTTGATAACTGTTTTTTCCCACTAAAATGCCCTTTGCAAGCTTGGTGACAAAAAGGAAGAAAATTTCTAATCTCATTGTCACGGATACATCTCCTAAAGATTTGGTCAGAACAACATTTAAATAACTAGGGTTATCCCAGTTGAAAATTTACACCAAATAAAACAATCAACCACTATCAACTTACTCTAACCCAGGGGCATCTTTCCAATCACTAAGTAATTGACGATATTAGCATACCGTGGTTCAAATTTAACCATAAATAGTTATTCATCAGGCAACATTCAGAAATGGGAGCTCACTTTCTTTTTCCACAATGATCTGAGATAGATGGTCAGCAACTAGGTTCTTAGAGCCCTTTCTATCTCGAATCTGACAATCAAACTCCTACAAGAGCAAAATCTACCTAAGCAACCTAGGTTTTGCATCCTTAATTGGGCCTCATTAAAAGTATGACTCGCATAATATATGACATGAGGTTTATTTTCTATATGTTATCATAACACAGCACCTTTAACATAGTTAGAAGCATCACACATCAGCTCAAAGGGCTCTACCCAGGTAAGAGGGTGTATGATAGGTTTAAAAGTTAGGGCTACTTTGGCCTCTTAAATGCATTTAAACACTCCTTATTGCTGTAGAGAAGAAATCCAAATCATCTTCTTAGGTTAACTAGGTTTATGGTCACTTGATAGTGGTGGATTGTGTCAATGAAAGCTTCCTGTACAAGCCGTTTAGAATTTTTAGTTGTGTAGGTTAACTTTGAGCTTATGTTTAGATGACCAAATAAGCTCCAAAACTAGTATTTTATTATGATTGGATATCTCCAAATGTCTATTTTTGAACAAGTTATACATTGCTGTCAAATTCTAAGTTTGAGCAAGTTATCGAGCTTAAACCAAGCAAGGTAGGTATAAGTCTTGCTTAGCATGATTTTGATTAAGAGCTTAATTAGGACAGAAAATAGATGATTTTAGGCGTTAGGCATTTATGGAAAGTTGGTACAGTTTCACAAAAAATATCTCCTATAAATTCCTCCATTTTGATGCTAGAGGAAGCCACCAAGGTAGTATATGTGCAACAAACTTCACCTTAGTATTTATCTAGTGGTCCCTCTTTTAGTTATATAACAAGCTAGAATTTCATTGATTGTTTTCTTTGTAATTATGTTTGGTTGGTACAAAACTTAGAGAGGAGAGCACCCCTACCATTTAACAGCTTGATTCCTATTTTCAGATTTTCAGATTTGGATTATCAAATAAAAAGCTTGACGCTTATTATCCCTTGACAAAAATATCAATTTTCCTTATCTCTCTAGGATAGTGGTGAATTTTAGTCTTTCCCTTTTTTGAATCTTTAGCACTTAGGCTTTATGAGATTGAATGGTGGATTGAATAGTTCAGGTGGTGGTTTAGCCTTTACTCTAAACATGTCTCTTTTGATTATTGTTGATTCTTGTTTTCACTAATCAAAATCCACGAAAATTCTTTTGCTTAAGGGTTTGATTTGGCCTTGAAGTTATAACCTTGTTTAGGATTTGTCATCCAAGTGCTACTTTTTTTGTGGATTGTTATTTCTATTGTTAGGATATTTCGAGTGTAAACTAAAAGCCGCAAGCGTACAACTTTCACTATAGTACTTGAGGGTCGTCTCCACAGGGACAACGGAAAAGATTAAGGTCACCAAAAAGTGGATTAACTAATTAATCTAATGTTAACAACATTAATCTAAAATTAAATCATTCAAAGAGAACTAATACCCTTAAACTAAGAATCTAACACAATCATCACCATTCAACTAGCATAGGATAAACTACATGAAACTAAAACCTCGCAAAACTCAAAAGTCAGCAAGAATAGACTAAATTCAAGTCCCTAACCTAAAAGACAAGAAACCACAATATTAGCTTAAAACAATAACAACTAAATCAAACCAATCCCACACAAATGGAAAAGCAACTTAACTCAACCCCAACCTCCCCTCTGCCCATTATCAATGGCAACCCCGTAAAGCCCAGTATAATCCAAAATAGCAAAATTGAACAAAGCTTGAATCGAAACCCAACAATAACCCAGAATAATAACCATAAAAGCAGAATTGGACATAGGACCAAAACGCGGGAGGGAAAATACGAAATCATTCAGCTAAAATAAAAAAACACACAGACTAGAAACAATCCAAAGTCAACATCAAGCTTGCCAGTTTCTAACCCAGAATCAGTAATTCTCATTAACTCAACTAAATTGGAACATAATCAAAATCAACCAAACTAATTGCAGAACTGAAAATTGAGTAACAGGGGAGGGGGATTTCGAACCTAGCGTCAAACAAGCTTCAATTGCCACCAAAAAAAATTGCAAAATCACCATAAACACGCCCCTAACTTAGTGCGAAACAAGGGAGGAAGAAAGCATGAACAACCAAAACAATCCCAGCTATGGATGAATTCGAAACACGAAATCGTAAACTTCAACTCAACACTCATAAAGTTAACATCACATGGCTAAAAACAGATCTCTAATCGAAATCCAAACCGAAAACAACCCTAAATTTCGAATGACTAAAATTAAAACGAGATTAAACCTAAAATTAAACCTAAAACTTAAGCTAAACCTAACCTAAAACCTAGATTGTTACCTAAATCCACCTCCAAAAATGCCGCTACCTCCTTTTATGCTCGAACTCTCTTCGATCTCGGCCCTTCAATCTGGGCAATCATGGATGGTGGATTTTGATGATGTGCTGGCTGTGTGGAGTGCGATTCGGTGCTGGCAGGCGCACGAATGAAGGTGGTCGACGATGATGGGGATGGTGGTACATGGCTCGATCAAGAGAGAGAGAAGAGATGACTGAGTTAGAGAGATAAATGGAGGGAATGGAGGATGGATGTCGGGGGTCAGGGTTCTGAGAATCGAGAGGGAGGAGAGAGAAGGTGAGGATATTAAGAGGGGGCTAATTTGGGGGTCACGTGCACGGCATGCGGGGGGGAATCAGTGATCACGTGCCTTGCACGTGATGGCTAGGGTTTTTTTTTCAATTTTATTATCTTTGTTTTTTGTTTTTTGGGCTAACAAATGAGCTTTTGGGATTGGGTCGGATGAATTTGGCCCAATTCTTCATTTTCGGTATTTCCAGCGTTTTTCTTGTGGTTTTCCATAATTATTCTTAGTTTGTTCAAAACTTACAAAACAAAATAAAATCAAATAAAAATCTGAAATTAATAATTATAATGAGCATAAAATAGGTATAAAAGTATCATAAAAATAACATATTTTTGGCACGAGCAAATACCGCTGCACTAAGATTTTGCTCATCCTCTAGTAAAATAACTAAACTAACTAGAAGAAAATGAAAAATAAGAAAAGAAAATCTTAACTCACTGTCGTAGGAATCACGATTGCATTTAGCATATGCAACAAGCCTTTTAAACCCCTCGGTCTCCCAAGTAGACAAGTGAGGTCTCGTGAAGGTTTTCAAGTGAACTATCCACAAAAATTGTTTCAAAAATAAAAGAAAATCTTTTTGGTTTTTTTTTCCTCGAAGCTAATATGTACAAAATTTGGGAAAGATATGCACACATTCTAATCAACTAAATCACCCATGTAACTAAGTTATTGACCTGCATATATACATAATGTACTTCAAAGCCCTCTACAAATGACATCAAAGCACTAATTTTTCACCCAATTAAACATCAAGATTTTGAATCCATTCCGGTGCTCGTGTGTAAGTGTATCATCATCCCAGGGTTTAGATTTACCAGAATTAGACTCAATCCCACTTGACTGACACAACTATAATATTATCATACTAACTTTTCAAGTAAGCTTTCCCAGTAGCAATATTGCCTCAAAGGGTAACACCCAGTAGCACGTGCCTCAAGGGGTAACACCCAGTAGTGCATGCCTCCAAGGGATACTTCTCATTCCAAATTTTATTTCATTTCTTTTTCTTCTTTTTTTTCCTTCTCTTCTTTATTCATGATACACTTTTTTAATTTTTTCTAGAGTAATTGTGTCACAAACTAGTGTGAGAATCATTCATGAAAGTCTAATACCTAAAGATAATGATGAAGGAATAAACGAGGATTGGATTACACAATCTATACTGAACATTGAGGTTAGAACTAGGGCTTAGAATATCACACTGAGATTGGAGACTTCTCATACAAATCCTACTTATATACAAGCTAATAGCCATGGCACAGGGGATTTAAGCTAATCAGAGAAAGTACAAACATCCCAAAAAAACAAAACCAAAATCTTTTTGGATTCAAAAATTTTTTTCAAAAATGGGCACCTCACCCCCACACCAAAACTTTACAATGTCCTTATTATGGGAACTAAGGTGCTAAAAAGTAAGCATATAAGCTATACAACTATAAAACCACATTAAACTATAAATATACACTAATAGGACACTAAAAAAAATCAAAAAACAAAACCAAAAACAAACATAAAATCACCAAAATCAAAACCAAAACCAAAACCAAAACCACTAAATGACCAAAATCAAAACCAAACCAAAACAAAATAAGACTTACACACAAAAATCAACAGGCAAAATAACTAAATAAAGAAAAATAAAACCCAAAACCTCAAAGAAAACAAAACCAATCAAGCCAAGACAGACGTAATCACCCAAAATAAAAATAAAACCAAACCAAACACTTACTAAACACCAACCTAAATTAAAAAAAAGCTAAATATGAAACAAAATACAAAAGAAAGAAAAGCTAATACAAAACAAAAACAAAACACTAAAACACCAAAAAGGAAACAAAAAGAAACTATAAAACAAAACAAGACCAAAGGAAAACCAAAACTCACTAAACTAAAGAAACAAGACACCAAACCAAAGGAACAAAACACAAATTCAAGTAAATCAAACAATGAAACTAGAACATACACAAGGACAATCCCAGATATTCACAACTATCAAATATTCACAAAACAATCAAGGGTGATCATAGCCCATATGGCTCAATAAATCTCAAATTGCTCCTCAAGATCAATCACTCATATATTCACAATCCTAAATATTCACAACTAAGTTAAAAAAAAAAGAAAGAAAAGAAATGAAAAAGAGAAGAAAGGAGGGTGGAACGATCACACCAGGTTAGATACAGGTTGTACCCAAACTATGCCTCACGAAGATGATGCAACATGAGGCTTATAGAGCATCAGCCACCCCATATTAAGCTGAAAACTGCTACTCAAATCAAAACTTGTTAGAGTACGTAACAACTTATCAAACAAAGAAGCCCAACTCTCAATCACATAGAAACAGTGAAAAGTAGTGAGTTGGAACCAGAAAGAGTACATCCATCTAGCCAATAAAGTACAGGTAAGGGCCCGCTTCAACTATCAAATAGTTGGGCCCAATTAGAAAAGAAATGGACATACTCAAAACGAGCCAGTATTGAGGTCATTGGCCTAGAGACTATATCAGCATCAATAAACAGTCTAGGCAAAAGAGTGGGTGCAAGGTTCGTAAGTCTGTTACATCTCATTTGCGTATGAGTCTGGTCTGAAGTAAAATTCTTAGCGGTAATGATCTCAGACTCAACAAATTCAGACTTACAATATTCAAAAAGGAAATCAGCTTGGATGGAGTCAAAAGAGAAGGACTCATAATCAGCACAAAAACCATCATCAGAACTTCCATGGGTCTCAAACTCACAAGAAAAAGATTCATATTCCATATACAGAATATTATCATCTAATTTAAATAGAAGGTCGGGAATGAGGGGTCAAAAAAGAATTATTTATATTTAACATGAAAACCCATATCAAGACCTTCAGTAACATCAAACGCATATGAAAAAAATTCATATTCTGCATAAAGAATATCATCATCAAAGTCCAAAATAGTGGGTTCAGTTACCTCATCACATAACTCCTGTGAAATATCTTCTTGTGACTCATCTAAATCACGAGGCTCAACTTTAGGTGTGATGCTTATATCTAACTCAATAACAGTATCAGATTGTTCACCAACATCAAACTCACAAAAGTCGTTCAAAGTGATGGATGGGTTGGTAGAAACTAGGACATCATCAGTGATGCCTTTAGGTGAGCTAGTGCAGGGTGCAAGGTCCACTGATAGAGACATAGGAAGGTCACTCTCTTGATCTAGACTAGGCAAATACATGTCTTTATTCAAATTAAGCCTAGCAGAATGAGAGGGTTTAAAATCATCATAGAGACTAATGTCCAATTTAGGAGATTCTAAACTAGATTTAAGCTCACTATAAGTCTCCCTATTTTGGTTAAAACATTGAGAACATGTAGCAATTCTTGTTTTCATGATCTCTATCGTTTAATCAATCAATTCATTAATCTTCTTTTCAAAACTTGCACATATAGCATCAACATAAGCGCGAAAAGGACAAGTATGAGCATCAAGATCAGAAGATTCTCAATAATCGCACAAAACAGCAGGCATATAATAATGAAATGGGTCATATGAACCTATAAAGTAGTCCTGATGGGAAGAATTAGTAGGAACAACTGACTCGCCATGAGTTGGGTATCGAAAAGTGTCATTAGCCTGTTCAAACGCATAGGTTTCCCAAGCTAGTTTTTCAAAGAAATACCAAACCTCATTTTGAGTTTTAGATAATAATCCTAGGACACCGCTAGAATAAATAGACTCAATAGGACTCCAAGATTCAGTATTTAGACCCACAGCAATGACCTTGTAAATTTTTCATTTTTCAAAATTATGATTCAGTTGAGCACGATATTCATTAAGTTTTGAAAGATAACTCCAAAAAGGTTCATGCTCATATTGCGGAAATGGAAAACTGGCACTTGAAGTTTTAAAAGTTTTAAAAGTTTTTTCAATTTTTAGGGGTTTTCAAGTTTTCAATTTTTTTTTTTTGGTTTTTGGATTTTTCAAGAAATGAACACAACAATTAACTAATAAGAATGAAACTAAAAAAAAGTGCATAAACTTGCCACTTTGTTTTCGAGATTTTTAAAATTTTTTATTTTTTTTGTGTTTTTAAGTTTTTCAAATTTTTTTTTTTCAATTTTTAAGCTTTTCTAATTTTTAGTGATTTTTAAGTTTTTCTTTTTTTTTTGGATTTTAACTTTTCTAATTTTTTTTGGATTTTTTGAATATCAAGAAATAACTAAGCTAAGTGACAATCGATATGAAAATAAAGAAAGTAAAATGAGATCCATGTAACCTGATAACAAAGTCACGAAATGAACTAAACAAATCACAACTAATAAACAAAACGACTAATCAACAAATCACAACTAAGAATGAAATAAACAAAGCAAAGCAAAGTAACGATTAAGAAAGGAGCTAAGAGAATGAAAATATGACCTAATATCATGCCGTCATCCCCGGTAATGATGCCAAAAACTCGTTGGAATATTTCGAGTGTAAACTAAAAGGCGCAAGTGTACAGCTTTCATTGTAGTACTTGAGGGTCGTCTCCATAGGAACGATGGAAAAGATTAAGGTCACCGAAAAGTGGATTAACTAATTAATCTAATGTTAACAACATTAATCCAAAATTAAATCATTCAAAGAGAACTGATGCCCTTAAACTAAGAATCTAACACATTCATCACCATTCAGCTAGCATAGGATAAACTAAATGAATGAATTAAAACCTGGCAATACTCAAAAGTCAGCAAGAAGAGACTAAATTCAACCCCCTAACCTAAAAGACAAGAAGCCACAGTATTAGCTTAAAACAATAACAACTAAATCAAACCAATCCTACGCAAATGGAAAAGCAACTTAACTAAACCCCAACCTCCTCTCTGCCCATTATTAATGGCAACCCAGCAAAACCCAACATAATCCAGAATAGCAAAATTGAACAAAGCTTGAATCAAAACCCAACAATAACCCAGAACAATAACTATAAAAGCAGAATTGAACATAGGACCGAAATAGGGGAGGGAAAAATACGAAATCATTCAGCTAGAATAATAGAACACACAGACCAGAAACAATCCAATATGAACATCAAGCTTGCAAATTTCGAACCCAGAATCAGTAATTCTCATTAACTTGACTAAATCAAAACATAATCAAAATCAACCAAACTAATAGCAGAACTGAAAACTGAGCAACAGGGAGGAGGATTTCGAACCTAGCCTCAAATAAGTTTGAATTGCCACCAAAGAAAATCGCAGAATCACCATAAACATGCCCCTAACTCAGGGCACAACAAGGGAGGAAGAGAGCACGAACAGCCAAAATAATCCCAGCTATGGATGAATTTGAAACTCAAAATCATAAACTTCGAGTCAACACTCATAAATTTAACATCAAATGGCTAAAAACAGGTCTCTAATCGAAATCCAAATCAAAAACAACCTTAAATTTTGAATGACTGAAATTAAAACGAGACTAAATCTAAAATTAAACCTAAAGCTTAAACTAAACCTAACCAAAACCCTAGATTGTTACCTAAATCCACCTCTAAAAATGCCGCTACCTTCTTTTATGCTCGAACTCTCTTCGATCTCGGCCCTTCGCCAATCGTGGACGATGGATTTTGATGATGTGCTGGCTGTGTGGAGTGCGATTCGGTGCTGGCAGGCGCACGAATGAAGGTGGTCGACGATGATGAGGATGGTGGTATGTGGCTCAATCGAGAGAGAGAGAGAGAGAAGAGATGACTGATTAGAGAGATGAATTGAGGGGATGAAGGATGTATGTCGGGGCTCAGGGTTCTGAGAACGAGAGGGAGGAGAGAGAAGGTGAGGATATTAAGAGGGGGTAATTTGGGGGTCACATGCACCACACGCATTGGGGGGGGAATCAGTGATCACGTGCCTTGCAGTGATGGCTGGGTTTTTTTTTCTCAATTTTATTTTATTTTTTTTCTTTTTGGGTTAACAAACAGGCTTTTGGAATTGGGTTGGGTGAATTGGGCCCAGTTCTTCATTTTCGATATTTCCAGCGTTTTTCTTGCGTTTTTTCATAATTATTCTTAGTTAATTCAAAACTTATAAAATAAAATAAAATCAAATAAAAACCTGAAAATAATAATTATAACGAGCATAAAATAGGTATAAAAGTACCGTAAAAATAACACATTTTTGACACGAACACCTATCGATTTAGAAATCTTCATCAAGATCTTAAGCCTTTATTTAGCCAAGGGTATTCTCTCATGGGTCACTCCAAGAAGTGAAAAGGTACATCTTTGGCTAAAAGGTTGATCAAGGGCTTAGCAATTTTACTGAATTCCTAAATGGATTCTCTATAGAATCTTGCATGCGTAAAAATGACCTAATATCTTTCATATAAGTGGGAGGGGGAAGATTAGCAATCAAATCATATTGTTCTTTATCAAATTCAATCCCATCATGTGAAATTACATGCCCCAAAAAACTTTCCTTCTATACTATAAAATTACATTTTTCTCATTTTGTAATCAGATTTTTCTCCCTGTATCTTGGCAAAACATTAGCCAGATTGGCCAAACATTATCAAATAAGGAACCAAATACAGAAAAGTTATCCTTAAGCACCACAGTGCATTGCTCAATAATGTTAGAAAATGTAAAATTTGTATACTAATAAAAAGTCACAAGAACATCGCAAAGCCCAAATGATATTCTGTTGAAGGCAAAAGTGCCAAAGGGGCATGTGAAAGTGGTCTTGTCTTGGTCCTTAGGTGCTATTGAGGTTTAGATGCATCTGAAATACCCATCTAAAAAGCAGTAGTAACTGTGTCTAGCTAACCTCCCAAGCATTTTGTCCAAATAATTTCAAAGAGCAGTGGTCTTTCCTAGCAGCCGGATTCAATTTACTACACGCGACCAAACTGGAGTCTCGTGAGGACTAACTCTGTAACACCTCAAACCCCCCCAGGTTACAGATAGTTATTAAGAATGACTTTAAGGATCATCATCTGGGAAACTCCGCAGGAGGCTGCCCACCCTAATATTTCTCCACAACAACCACACTTAACTATGAAGTGTTAAGAAAGAGCTTTGATAGGCCCGCAAGCACACGGTGACGTTATAGCTAATAAAGGTCGATCTCACAGAGACTAGGTGAAACTACTGGGCTATAATGACGCTAAGCGAATCAAAGTTCGAGATTGAAATTAAATTATCTATCATCTAATCTAATGGATAAAATAATAATGGAATTACACAAAACAAGCAATCTCTCAATTCATGCATCAATCAAGCACTTCTTCCTTAACTGGTTATTTTAAAACCGATAATTGAAGTATCACAATCCTCCTTCAAGGTGAAGTGAAATACCTAAATCAAATCAATTATCAATTTTCATGGATTTCTCGATTAGTTTAGGTTCATTAGGCACATGATTATCAAATCAATGGTCTCTTAATCCGTAATTCTCTCTCGAGACATCACGCTATCAAGTCAAATCCTAGGATTCTGGTACTTGAGATTTCACCTTTCAGTCCCTCATTCAAATAATCACAACATGCAAGAAAGTGATCAGGTTTCTCACAAGAAAATAAACTTCTAGAATTCAATAAAACAATCCAGGAATTCCAAAAGCACCAAATGATATCAACAAAGATCAAGAAACTAACAAATGTTTGCATAAATCCAAAATCAAACAACAATGATAATCAAAATTACAAAACACAAATCTAAATTTAGAAAAGAGAAGAGAAGAGAAGAGAAAAGAAATGCTAGCCAAGAACGTGCTTGAAATGTCGTGTAAACCTGGGATGGAATCCTTACAAATCCTCACTTCAACTCTCTCTCTCTCTCTCTCTCTCTAATCTAATCCTAAGTAGAATGATATGGAGAATGGAATGATGGGATGGGAATGATCTTTCTAATGCTGAGGTATGCCCTATTTATAGGAAAACCAAATCAATCTCAGCCACACGATGAGGGAAAATGAATAGGCTAGCTGTTAAACCTCCACCACGAACTGTGGCATCTACCATGGGCAGACTATGGTGCCCTCTGGCTCATCGCTTTTCTGCTCTTCTCTTGCTCCACGGGCATGGCAACTAAAGGGTGTCTATGGTGAGTCCAAATACACTCATTTAGGAGTCAAATCTGGGGTAAAAAGGTCCCAAACCTGCAAAATACATCAAACAGTTATACCCAAGCATAAAATGAGAAAAAGAGTATAAATTAGCACATAAAGCACATAATTCTCCTAAAAATGTGGCAAAATGACCCTAAAATGATATACACTTTAAGCACTTATCAAACTCCCCCATGCTTAAACTGTTGCTTGTCCTCAAGCAAACATTAAATAAAATCGAAAAGGGAAGATGCATCTATGACTCAGAACATGACAACCTCTCTAAAGTAGGCAAGCCATAGCATATCATAAGTAAGAATTGCAATCAACGGCAACCCCAAATAGTGCATAAAACATTTCAAAATTAGAGGGAGAAGGAGAAGATTTTTCAAAAGTACGAGACCACAAGCTCGATATCAAACTTGATCACCCCCAAGGAGCCACAAAGTATGTCATGCAAGCACATGGAATTGAATAGAGCTAAATGGACCGGTAGAACCTCACTTTGGAAAATGGGAATCACTCCCACTCATGTGTTTGAACTATGGCATTGGTTCACTCAAGACTCATTTCAAAGATGCAATCTACCATATGCTTGGCAAGGCTCTCAAATTCTCTACCACTAAAATGCAATGTGGACAAGATAATCAAGAGGACTTTGATAGGGTTGCAATGTGCTCTAAAAAGGGTTAAGAAAAAAGGAGTGGACAAATGCATTTGGGACAATGTGGAGCTACTAAGCCAAGTGACTAGGGGGCAACCAACAAACCACCAAGAAACTAATAAGTTCAGTAACCCTCCAAACCTCAACAACATAATGAACATACCCCATGAATCATTTAAGAAATGAGTTGAAAAAGAAGGAACTCAAGCTATGTACATATTCCATGCCAATCACTGAATCATTTTTTTTTCTTCCTTGTTTTTTGCTTTCTTTTTCTTGTCTTTTTTTTCTTGTTATTTTTTCTACATGGTTTTCCCCATTTTTTTCAATGTAACTCTTTTTTTGTTTTTTTTTTGGGGAATGAAACAAGAATTTCAATTATTGAAGACATAGGATCACTCACCATCAACTCACAATCGAGTATATATATGTACATAACCCAAACAGGAGGGAACCAAAGCAAATGCTCGATATCATCAATCCTTCAATAAACCAACATACCAAAGCCACCTTAAACTAAATTATCACCAAAACCACCCATTACATATATAAAGTGATGCTCTATAGACTTGGCTTAAAGGTAGGAATATGTGTTTGGCCAAAGGCTAATATGAAGGGATCCCAACAAAGACGGATATAAGCTCAAAGGGGCTAACAAAGGGGAAAAAACATGTAATACAAGGGTAGGCTATTTGGTTATGTGGCTAAAATGACCAAAGAAAGAAATGCCTCTATCATATCATCAAATATACACATGCTAATGTGGTTTTCAACAAGAGTCAAGGCAAGTTCTAGAGATGCAACATAGAAGAGTCACACATGAAAGAAACAAGAGACTAAATATAATGATTTAGTCCAAATAAGGCTCAAAATCTCACAAGATATCTACCAAAGTCTCATTAAGCTCATAAAATGACTCCATGTACAAACATTAGTGCTGACGATTCCAAGGAATAACAAAGTTCTCAACCAAGATAAGGGTCAAAACAAGAAATATTTACAAAACCCGCAAAAAGTTTAGCACCAAAAGGGATTGCACATCAAAAGCTACTCAAACTCATGAAAGCTATTTTGCCTAACAAACATATCATCGGAGGTTATCTCAAACCAATTCACACCATCGCTATATGCAACACTATAAACCTAAAAACCATTCACACTAATGCAAACAAAAAAAAACCTAAAACTATATGCTCTAATAAGAATGCAAACTAATATTCGAAATAGAAAACATAGAAACTACCCCTTTCCCCATACTTAAATAAAGCATCATTATTCAAAGGAAAGAAAACTTAGAGAAGAGGAACAAAAGAAAATAATCTCACCGGGTTAGATGCATAGTGCACCTAAGCTATGTGGCCTCATAATAATCGGGGCACATAGAGCATCAGCCATTCCATCATGGTTTCAGGACTTGACTTATTAGATCAAATGCCGTCAATGCACGTAGGAGCTTATCAAACTCTTGGGATCACAATTGAGAAAATAAAAGGTTAGAGGTAATAACCAAAATTACACCAAATGGGATAAATGTCCTCTTAACCTTAGCAAAGACCATAGAAAAATCATAAGAAAGATTAAAGAACGTAGGGATCATACCCTTTAAAGTAACCTAAGGATACATAATCATCAACATTCCCACTAAGCATACTAAACATGTTATCCTTACAGCCCAAATCAATATTAGAATCAAGAATCATAGGATTTTCTATGGGCATGTCAAAGAAATACATAGGGGAAGGAGAAGGTCGTGAACACATAGAAGAGATATGAGAATGATCAAGGGGATTGGGGATAACACTATCATCAAAACCAAGGCTAGGAGACTCCTCATGCACAAGCACATCACACGACCCCTCCAAAGGAATCTCATTTAGATCATGCACCTCATCTAAAATATCTTCTGACTTAAAACATGCATCAGAAACATCAAACCTACCATCAGACCCAAAAGGCTCTCCCACCTCTAGTCCCGTGCACTAAGCTAAAGAAAATGATGAATCATGTAAGGATAGGATAATATCAGTATTGTCATAGGGTGATACAAAGTCAGGTTACACATAGCATGCATAATAAGGACATGAATTTATATCAAGGTCAGAAGAATTACAGAAATCACACCAAAAAGGAGCATAATAAGATCGAGAATAGAACACACAAGGATTAGAAAATGAATATCTAGAAACACGAGTAGCTTTCTCAAACTCAAATGAATCCCAAGTAATCTACTCAAGTAAATACCATGCATCATTAACACTTTTACCATGAAAACCCAAACACTCCTAAAGAGTTTGGGTTTTGTTATTCACACCCTCATCAACAATGTCTAATATTTTCCATTGACCTAGACAATAACCACATTGAGCAAGAAAAGTATTTAATCGCTTAAAATACCTCCAAAATAATGCATGCTCGAATTTGGGAAAATGAAAAATTGCCACTATTGTAATTTTTTAAAAAATTTTTTAAATTTTAATTTTTTTTTTTTGCGGTTTCTTGTTTTTTTCAAAGAAAAACAAAATATTTAGTCAAACCTATCAAGAAAAACCTAATATTCAACGCTAGTACCCGACAACGGTGCCAAAAACTTAATAGGCCTGCAAGCGCATGGTGGTGTTGTACCTAATCAAGGTCGATTCCACAGAGACTAGGTGAAACTACTGGGCTATAATCCCTCAAGATACACTAAGCTAATCAAAGTTTGAGATTGAAACTAAATTATCTATTATCTAATCTAATGGATAAAATAATTATAGAATTATACAAAACTAGCAATCTCTCAATTCATGCATCAATCAAGCACTTCTTCCTTAACTGGTTATTTTAAAACCGATAATCAAAGTATCACAATCCTCTTTCAAGGTGAAGTGAAATATCTAAATCAAATCAATTATCAATTTTCATGGATTTCTCTACCAGTTTAGGTTCATTAGGCACACGATTATCAAATCAATGGTTTCTTAATCCGTAATTCTCTCTCAAGACATCACGCTATCAAGTCAAATCCTAGGATTTTGAGATTTGAGATTTCGCCTTTCAGTCCTTCATCCAAATATGCACAACATGCAAGAAAGTGATCAAGTTTCTCACAAAATAATAAACTTCTAGAATTCAATAAAACAATCCAGCAATTCCGAAAGCACCAAATGATATCAGCACAAGATCAAGAAACTAACAAATGTTTGCATAAATCCAAAATCAAACAACAAAGATAATCAAAATTGCAAAACATAAATCTAAATTTAGAAAAGTGAAGAGAAGAGAAGAGAAAAGAAATGCTCAGCCAAGAACGCGCTTGAATCGTCGTGCAAACCCAGGATGGAATCCTTGTAAATCCTCACATCAACTCACTCTCTCTCTGTCTGGCCTAATCTAATCCTAAGTAAAATGATATGAAGAATGGAATGATGAGATGGGAATGATCTCTCT
Source organism: Carnegiea gigantea (assembly GCA_029747015.1). NCBI lineage: Eukaryota > Viridiplantae > Streptophyta > Magnoliopsida > Caryophyllales > Cactaceae > Carnegiea > Carnegiea gigantea. The sequence goes on from JAKOGI010000940.1 coordinate 246,188, forward strand.
ACTGTTGAGGGACGCCTTATTTATAGGAAAACCAAATCAATCTTAGCCACATGATGAGGGAAAACGAACAGGCTAGCTGTTACACATCCACCACAAACTGTGGCATATAGCACGAGCAAACCATGGTGCCCTCTGGCTTATCATTCTTCTGCTCTTCTCTTGCTCCACGGGTATGGCAACTAAAGGGTATCCATGGTGAGTCCAACTACACTAATTTAGGAGTCAAATCCGGGGTAAAAGGGTCCAAAACCTGCAAAACACATCAAACAGTTATACCCAAGCATAAAATGGGAAAAAGAGTATAAATTGTCACATAAAGCACATAATTCTCCTAAAAATATGGCAAAATGACCTTAAAATGATATACGCTTTAAGCACTTATCAAGCTTCCTAAAAAAGAAGGTGCACCTTTAGTGATATAAGTAGTCACTTCAAATCCTTTAAGCCACACTTGGAGTATTATATTCATTCCCACTTGAAGAACACAATGTCCTCATTATTCCTTGCTATATAACCATCTTATAAGTCCTCTTGACCTGCTGTCTATAACTAGTATCTTTGCCTCACTAGGTAACTATCCAGGGCTCTTCCACCCATTGGCATAGCTCACAGCCGTAGGTTGGCTCTAATACCATTTGTAAGAACTCGACCCTCCTTGGGTCATAGACAGTTACTATAAATAGCTTCAAGGATCATCCAATGGCCACCCAAATCACCCAAATCTTTCTGGTGTACTTCGTTCTCACTTACATGCTGCCTGAGAAACTTCCCAAGAGGTCACCCATCCTAAGATTTCTCCACATCAAGCACACTTAACTGTGGAGTTCTTAAAAGTAGGCTCACAAAAAAGAGGTACATCTTTGGTGATATAAGTAATCACTTCAAATCCTTTATCAAATTCATGATGTTACACACCCTCTATGCACCCCCCAATCCAGGATAGTATGAAAAGGAAATGTAATAACTTCACTTAGGTTAGGTCATTTAATTGATCATAACTTTGAAGACATTGTGGACGTACCTATCTAGCTTTCCTCATATATATCTCCACCATCTCTCTTAAAGAATGAGTTTGCTTCCAAGGATGCTGATGATGGCACCCTAGCTAACTCATTCCCTTCCTGACCTACTGACCTAGTTGACCCTAATGAGACTAAACAAGATGAGTCTAAGAAGGGAGATGGTATATCCCAACCTTTGACTGTTGATTAGGTTATAAACCCGTGGGACCCTTTCTAAGTAGGCTAAGGAATAAGAAGGACCATGCTCATGTTGATAAGATTATAGAGGCCTTCTCTCAAGTTAAAATCAACATTCCTCTTCTAGATGCTATCCAGTAGATGCCTTCCTATGTCAAGCTCTTAAAAGAATTGTGCATTACAAAGGGAGTGACTAATGTCCCAAAGAAGACTTTCTTAGCCTCTAATGCTAATTCTATTATCTCACACCAGATTCCAACTAAGTGTAAAGACCCTAATTGCTATACCATTTCCATACTTATAAAGGACCGGACCATTCATAGGACACTGTCGGACTTGAGGGATGTAGATGCCCAAAAATGGCATTCTATTTTAATAAGCATGATGATAAAACTGACAGCCTAATTTGGATATTTAAGGGTCTGATAGATCGATAGTTCAAAATAAATGAAAAGAGAAACTAGGCAAACTAGAGCACGGGGAGAATTGGCCTAATGGGTGAGTTCCCACAGGAACCTAGTTGGGTGCACAAAGCCTAGAACTTGCCCGAGGTCTTCCTTTTTTCTGGCTAAAGCCAACTCTGGTTAGGCCTAATTAGATATAGTTTATGGTGGAATAAAGCTCCGGGTTAATTACTATATTTTTATCTAGATAAAAAAAGTCTAAAGCCTAATTGGAGTCGGAGTACATTTTCTTCTCATAGTTTAATTAACATAAGCCCCTTAATAGTTATAAAAGGAGGGCTTACTCCTAGGTTCAGGGTAGACAGAGGAATCATTAAGAACAGTGTCAAGCTGAAAAGACAGAGTTAAAACCTTACATCTGAAAAGTGAAATAGCAATACTTAAGTGGTACAGAGTCAAACGGTAGAAAATTCATTTCTAGTCGGTAATCCTATTAAGAAATTCGATACATAGTTCGAATTATTCCTCTGGTTAGAACGTTGGCTGAAGCAAAATTTTGTAATGTATTAGGACATCCCATTAGTAAGTTGAACTGGACCGATTTATTGGATTATGATATTATTGATTAGTTTGGGCGCGTATGCAGAAATCTTTCTCATTATTATAGTGGCTCTTCAAGAGAAAAGCACTAGGGGTCACTATATCGATTCCATGAACTACCTTCTATTGGGTTCTTGAAGGATCTAGGTAGGTTATCCTGAGGGCATACTTCTCAGATTTTCCGCCTTTTGTTTGTATTATTTTACAAGGAAATTAGTTAACTATAATTTGCAACGATGTAATCTTTATAGTAGTTCCATCCCTGCCTGTTGTAATGTTTTGACAGTTTTGCATTTTTTCTTACTTTGAATGACATTATATAATCATTCTAGTTCATTGCATGAATGTGTGTTGATATAATTAAAGCTCTAATTTTTCGTATTGATTAGTAGAGACGTCAGTTATGACGGACAACGATAAGATGCATCCCATCCTACAATTGTACCATGTGCAACTGAATCCAGAACCTCGATTCCATATCAAGGAGTCAAAATGGTCCCTATACTATGGATTCCTTGGGGGCCTTTCCAAAACCCTTTTGAAGCAACATCACATAGTCCCCTCGATGTCCCTTCGACTTTCCTTTGATGTCCCTCTCGATATGATATGCTTCGAAAGGTGCATGGTTGGTAAGTTTTTTCTTAAAAAACTCACTGGCAACTCTATTTAGCTGAAGATTGGTTCTTATCTTTATCTAATTTAGCATCTGTTCATGCACTGCTTGGCTACTTGAAAAGCATATTGGGATCTAAATTATAGAAACCGACTGTACCCGAATCAAGATATCTAATTTGACCTAGGAGCCCACCTGGGTTCCGCGATCATGCTGGCATTCTGCTTCTAGGCCTGACAGAAAGAATTGCCATGGTCCAGTCCAATAGGGATAGACCCGGGCCTGCCCAAGGAACCCGACTGGGTTCCCTAGCCAGGCTTAGGCCCATTCTTCATATATCCATAGCCCGACACAGCTCCTATCTGCGAAAAAAAAAATAATAATAATAAAATTAATCTAATGTCTGGAAAATAAAAAGAAGTACCTAGCAAACAAGTTCTAAGCCATTCATGGGGGATCGCATCCCTAGGGAGGTCGATCCTTACAATGGCGACTCCACTTGGGACATTTTTTTAAGAGGGCGAAAATAGACATTCAATATGGGAAATTATCTTGATTATACTTGCTTTAGGCATACTTGCATTATAAGACGTTGCTTATTGAACATCTCTAGGCAAAACCCTAATTTTACCTCTTAGGAAGTGGCTGGTCAGTTGGTGGGTCCATTTAGACTTCCAACTGGATAGACAGTTGCTTCACCGACTCATGACATACTTTCCCGATCCCTACAACTCGAGGAAGCATCCAAAACATGCCAGTCATACCATACATCTCATGGGTGGCATACAGAGCATTGGGTTGCCAGAGGACTGCTCAAAACCTGAGGTGAAACTTCTGTAACATAGAACTTTTGTCTAGGCTGGAACTTATGCGTATGACTTAGAATGCAATGCGACTTTGTGTGATATAACTTTTTCTTAGTTCAGAGGATTATGCATTGATGCTGTGAGTCCTAAGAGAGCCCAGATTAGGAAAAGGTTGAGTCTAGGAATCATATTAGGAACCAAGACTGTTCTAGATCAATTGAGTCCTAATAGGACTCTTGATCCAGAATCAAAAAGGATTCTAACTCCGGTTTAGAGTACTAGTTTTTGATAAAAAAAAAAGGAGTCTAAGAATTGGGGTAGGAATCAAAACGGTTTTGGGGCCAATTGAGTCCTAACAAGACTCTTGATCCAGGATCTGTAAGGGATTATAACTCCAATTTGGAAAAGTGGTTTTGGCCAAAAGGAAGTCTTAGGAATGAGATTAAGAACTAAATCGATTTTTGGACCAATTAGGTCCTAATAGGACCCTTGATCCAGAATCTGCAAAAGATTCTACATCCCATATAGAAGTGCCAGTTATGGCTCAAAAAAAAAAAAAAAATCTTGGCCGGGATTGTAAAGAAACACACAAAAAGAAAGAAATTGTAGTCTGTGTCTAGCCCAAAATAGAGGTTGTGTCTAGTCTAAAACCCGAGCAAGATCTCATAGAGCCCAGGTAGCAAAGTTTATCGGTCTGTATGCATAAAGTCCATTAGGAAGTCAAAGTAAAAAGGGGGAGTTCAATTCAGGTTAGAACCTGATCAGGATCTAGTTAATTAGGTTCTTGTCCTTTTAGAATTTGCATTCATAAGCATGAAGCTAGAATTTTGGGCCCTTAGTGTTAAGGTTAGGTCCATAAATTAGCTTCATTTAGGCTATTAGCACATCAGTTTACTTGAGGTCAAAGAGTCATGCATTATTAGGTCGCATCACGTATAGTCCCTGAGTCCATTTAGGACCAAGGTGCATAATATGGCCTATTGGACCTCTAGAACACTAGTCTAGGTATGGCCCAGATATCTTACCCATACATATGTGCATGCTCTATGCATCATATTCCCTAAATCTAGGATCCCTATATGAGTTCACCTAGATCCACTCATGTGTTAAGCTAGCCCATTCTGGGCAAACCAAACCACATTCATGCTTAAGTTATTATAGGCATGTGATTCACCCCAGAAAGACTTGAGTACAACTGAGGCTTATAAGTCAGCTCTATAAGCCCAACATTAAACCTAATTCAAGATAAAGCCCAATTTCAGCCTAAAGCCTCATATCTTAATCCCACTTCACCTTAAACCTTCAAGCCCATCAAGCCATTGTCTCCTTTTCTTCAAATTATAAGTCATCAATCTTTTCCTTTAACCCATATCCAGCATGGTGGACCACTCATAACATTCCACCTCTTTAAGTCATTACCTTATTGCTTAAGATTGGGAAGGCAAAGAAGGTATACAAGAGAAGCCCACAAACCAAGAGACTTCTGTACTGAGAGCAATTTGAGAAAGCTCTGCCTCCAACACCACATAAGTTCTAATGGCTGGGAAAGGTAATAACATAGCCCAAATTCTAAATATGGTAGAAAAGATGTAAACTAGGATGAATGAAAGTGATAAAAAGGTAGAGTTGATGGCCACTACACTCCAAACTCTTATCAAGAGTGCCTCAAAGGAAAAAGGTGAGAAACCTCATAACGGGGGAAGGGAAGATGACAAGAAGAAGGAACGAAAAGTGGAAAAGAGTACTCGTCAAATCGATCCATGAGTAGATAAAATAGAACAACTGCATAAGGAATCTTCCATATCTAATAATTACTTTAATGACTATGCGGGATTCACTCATATCCCAAAAGGGAAACTACCCTTAAAATTCACTATGCCAGACATCAAGTTCCATGGAACTGAAATCCTCACTATCATGTGAGGAACTTTCTTAGTGCAATGAGACTAAATGAAATTGACAAGGACATATTCCACATCATATTTTCTCATACATTTGACAAGGATGTAATGAAGTGTTATAACACCGTGGACCCACAGAAGGTCACAAGCTGGGATGATCTTTGTAAAGAATTTCTACATCAGTATTCATATAATATTGACCTGCCAATCACACTCACCGACCTAGAGTTGACTAAGCAGAAGGAATAGTAAAACTTTTTTGACTTCCTTTCTTGATAGGGGGCAAAAGTTGTCATTCACATAGCCAACCGAACCTGAGAGGCTGATCAAGTAAGTAAACAACCAAGAACCTCCAGTCCATACATAGATATCACCTGTGGTTTACACCATTTGAAAGCTTCACCACACTAAGGAACGTAGGCATGCTGTTAGATGAAGAATTAGCTAAGGAGGCACCTGTCAAGACTGGTGGCATTTGAAAGGGCAACGCTCAAAATATGTACAAGAAAGACAAAGACCCTATAAATTTGATGTGACCTTGATTTATTAATAAAATCATCTCCTTCATTAGGTCTTTTTCATATTTTCATATTCTTCTTTTCTAAAATGCTTTTCTCATATGACGAAGCTAAGGTGAAAAAAAAGAAAAAAAATAAAAGCCAAAAATAGGAGCTAGCTTGAAAACCTGACAAGGCGAGCTAGGTAAAAGAAAAAGAAGACAAATAATAAGAGACTAAGGATTCTAATCTATCATTTACAAAAAGGGAAAATCAAAAATTTCTTCCCAGTAAGCCATGTAGCTTAAGGACATGTCAAGGATAAGAGGCCTCCTTTCATAACCTGTATTAAGACCTTTGTTAAACCTGATAAATTCTAAATTTGAACCCTGTTGAGCCGTCAAATAAGTTTGTTTCTTTCATAACTACATATGAACCAACTAGGGAGTGTGAGTGAGCCAAGGGTGGCATCAATATCAAAATTAGCAATAAAAAAGAAAAAGAGTTCGGACCAAATGGTCCTGCACAAAGAGAAAAAAAAGGGAAAAAAAGATGAGGAAAAAAAAGAGAGCTTGAAAACAAGAAGGAAGAGAAAAGAAAGAAATTGTTAATTTACACGAACTTCATTGTTCATGCACACTTGGGGATTTCATAAGGGTTGTCTAAGCCTTCACACCAATCCCCTTTCTTTGGCACCTCAACCCTGAAGGCTGCCTTAAAAAGTCCTCCTGGAGATATCCCTTCTTTAAGTTGCATGTTCTTATTCTCGAACTACAACTGGCTTTATTCCACATTGGATACGTAGGTAAACCCTTTGAGGTCCAACACGAAGATTCTTTTCCATAAAGGAACATCTTAATTGAGTCCTTTAGTCTTAAAAAAAAAAAGAGGTTGTGTGAAAACTTGAAAAGGAAAACTAGGCAAAAGAAGAGTAAAAATAAAACCTTTGTTTAGAGGACAAAGAAGTATTTAATTGACTACTTCAATCGAATCAGACTTGGACAAATCATTTACCCACTTTACCATTACTTCCCAATCATTATAACCTCTAATCTCACCTCCATGCCAAAATTCAGGACTCTTGGTCTCAACCATGACTATAAATTCGAGAGCGAATGCTCATTCCATATTCTTCGCCTTTCCAAATGGGCAATCATCCATTGTGCAAGATAGGGGACTCTCCTATATTTTCCTAGACAGTTAGGACTCCCATCATGATAAATATTTTCCAATAAGGAGAAAACCATATTCTTTGCACTAAACTAGTGGTTACTCTAAGTAGCACCAACAAAAGCATCTTCCCAACATAGAAAGGACCACATTTACTCTACTGGAGTAGGGGCTACTGCAACTAAAACCAACAAAAGCGTCTTGGGCTATCACTATTCTCTTACATCTAGGGTTTTTGTTAAAATAAATAGAAATTAGGAGCTTCTTTGGAATAGAAGCCCTTTAATGCAAAATTAAAAGATACTCATTCCATGGAAAGAAAGATTCCATATCCTAGGAAACTTATGAGCCCCAACATGGCCTCACCCATCAGTTACCTAACTTTTTACTCCTCATTCTAAGCCACAGAACATCATTGTGCCTAACCCATGAGTCTAATGTACTTTGGTCGGGCCTTATCCAATGGACCTTAAACTTAGTATGAGACCTGCATGCATATGAGATTAGGTCATCATCATGTCTACATAGTCAACATAACCATGTCTGCATAGTCAGCACTATCAAGTCTGCATAGTCTCACTTAGGCTAGTAAGTGCATCTACATTAATACATAGATCTTTAGCTTATCTATTAGACTGCCCTCGTCCATGATCACTTGGGAACCCTAGATTGAATAAGAGTGTAATTAGCCTACACAATGACGCTACAGGAAGGGCACACAACCCTGGTTAGTCATGAATCTATATTAAAGGTTCTCGAGACGACATCAACAATTTTCACTGAAGACATTTATACTTTGAACATCGCCTTAATCGGGCTTAATCAAGTGGGGGCTATGTCCTCGAAGAAGGCTTTGTGCAAGCATCATCGCTTAAGATACAAATCCTATCAGGTACATAAGTTTGAGAGGATCTAGTCATAGATGACACCTCATCCTCTTTATCTTAGAAAAAAGGATTCCTCAATGTCCAGGACATCTTCAAATTCAAAAGTCTTTAATCAGAAAGAGATGACTTCAATGCCGGAGTAGCCATAAAAAAGGGGTCAAACGTGAAGGCTTAGATGCAACCAAGTTCTTATGGATCTGGCCACAAATCTTCAGGTTACCCTACCACTCATATGAGCATATTCCCACTACAAAGAGCTAAGTAATCAACAAAAAGAAGAAAAATAAGCAAAGAAGATAAGCTTGCGGACTCAATCGGATCTCTATGTGCAAAGAAAATTACGATAATCAAAAGAACATAAGCATGCAAACATAGAGGAAAAAGCAAAAGCAAGAACGGTGGAAGTGTTTCTCTTGAAAATTACATGGCAGCGTTTCTCTTGAAAATTACAAAAGAAGAAGAAGCCAAAGCAAAATGAAAAGGATGGATAATCTCATCAAGGAACATCCAAAGCATACATACAGTAAAGAACAGAATGCACATGAAGGTATTCATCAAAGTCAGAAGTTGAAACTAATAGTTTTAACATTTCATTGACGAAATCAGCCTAATTCGCATGAAGGTCCCCTGCCCTAGTGATACAAGAAGATAATGAAGCCCGACCTACAAGACGGTCTATTGCTCCAGCGAAATAGGAAGATAATTAAGCCTGACCCACATGAAGGTTTGCCGTTCCAGCGACACGGGAAGATAATTAGGCGTAACCCACATGTAGGTCCGCTTCTCCAGCGAAATAGGATTATACTTGAGCCTGACTAGCATAAAGATCCGTTGCTCCAATGATATAGGAAGATAATTAAGCCTGACTTGCATAAAGGTCCCTGTTCCAGCAAAACAGGAATATAATTGAGCGTGACCCGCATGAAGGGCCGCTGCTCTAGTGAAATATGAAAATAATTAAGCCTAACCCACATGAATGTTCACTGCTCTAGTGACATAGAAAGATAATTAAGGGTTTATCCGAATAAACGTTTATAGTCCAGCAACACAAGAAGATAATTAAGCCTGAACCATGTGAAGGTTTGCTGCTCTAGTGATACAGGAAGATAATGGAGACTGACCGCATAAGGGTCCAGTGCTCCAGTGACATAGGAAGAGGATTAAGTCTAATCGACATGAAGGTTCAAGCTCCAGCGAGACAAGAAGATAATTATGCCTGACCCACATGAAGATGCACGACTCCAGCGACTAGAAAGTTCACTAATTCGCCATGTCAAGGAAGAAGGGCATTATCGCAGCCTAAACATATAGGCACCAGGCTTCAAGATCTTCGGGCATTGGACACAGATTCTACATAACGAGATAGGCAACTACTTTCACCTTTGCCGTATCTCGGCTCATTCAAAGTGGGGGCTAACTGTAGATGCTAAAAAATGGCTTTTTTTCAATAAGCTCGATGATGAAATTAACAGCCTAATTTCGATATTTAAAGGCCTGGTAGATTGACAGTCCAAAGTAAATAAAAAAAGAAACTAAGCAGACTGGAACACAGGGAGAATTGCCCAATGGCCCGGTTCCCATAGGAACCTGGTCAGTTCACTAAGCCTAAAACTCGCTCGGCTTCTTCCTTTTTTTCTAGTCGAAGCCAACTCTGACTAGGCCTAATTAGACAGAGTTTCAGGTGGACTAAAGTTCTGAGTTAATTACTAGAATTTCATCTGGATAAAAAAGTCTAAAGCTCAAACAGAGTCGAAATAGGTCTTCTTCTCCTAGTCCAATTCGTATAAGATCCTCAACAACTATAAAAGAAGGGCTGACCCTATGTTCAGGGTAGACTAAGGAATCATTGAGAGTGGTATTAAGTTGAAGAGAGAGTGTTGAAACCTAGCTTCTAAAAAGTGAGATAACACTAGGAGAGGGTCACTTTGGTGTTGCTCTGGTATGATCTGCCTCAAAAGGTACATGGTTTGTCAGTTTTTCCTTAAGAAAAACTCACTTACGACTCTACCTAGCTAAAGATTGATTCTTTGCTTTTTCTCTAATTTAGCATCTGTTCACGCACTGCTTGGCTATTGGAAAAACAGATTGGGAACTAAGTAGAAAAAACTGCTTATATCTGAATTAGGATATCTGATTTGACCCATGAGTCCACACGAGTCCTTGGATCATGTTTGCACCCTAGTTCTAGGCCAGGTAGAAAGAACTGTCAGGGTCCATTCCAGGGGGACCTGGGCATCATAAAGAGATTACTTCAACTCCCGAACGGCCAATAAAAGGCATCAAAATGGAAGGCTCAGACGCCAGCAAGTTCTCAGAGATTGATTTGGCCTTAGATCTTTAGGCCGTCATCCACTCACATGGGCATATTCCCTCTACAAAGAGGTAAGCGCTCAGCAAAAAGAAGAAAAACAAGCAACGAAGAAAAGCTATGGGGAACCGGATGGATCATTATCCAAAGAGTACAACCATGCAAACAAAGAGGAAAAAGTAAAAGTAAGAAAGTGGTTAGTGAACTCAGCTGGGTTCCCACTATCACATGGTAGTGTTTCTCATGAAAATTACAAAAAAAGAAGAACTCAAAGCAAAATGGAAAGGATGGATAATCTCATCTAGGAATATCAAAAGCATACATGCAGAAAACAATAGAATACATACGAAGGTACTTATCAAAATCAAAAACTGAAACTGACAGTGACAACATTTCATAGATGAAATCAGCTTAACCTCCATGAAGGTCCACTACTCTGGCAAAATAGGAAGATATAAGCCTGACTTGCATGAAGGTCCATTGCTCTAGCGAAACACTAAGATAATTAAAACCTGACTCACATGAAGGCTCGCTGCTTCAGCGACACAAGAAGATAATTAAGCCTAACCCAGATGAATTTTCGCTGCTCTAGCGAAACAGGAAGATACTTAAGTCTGGCCCACATGAAGATCCACTGCTCCAATGATACAGGAAGATAATGAAGCATGACTGGCATGAAAGTCCTTGCTGTAGTGAAATAGGAAGATAATTAAATGTAACTCACATGAAGCTCCGTTGCTCCTTCAAAATAGGAAGATAATTAAGCCTAAAGTGCATGAAGGTTCACTGCTCTAGCGACATAGAAAGATAATTAAGCCTCACACTCATGAAGGTCCACTACTCCAGTGACACAGAAAGATAATTAAGCCTAACTCGCATGAAGGTCCACCACTCCAGCAACACAAAAAGCAGATTGAGCCTAACCAGCATCAAGGTTCACTGCTCCAGCATTACAGGAAGATAATAATGCCTGACCTGCATGAAGGTTCATGACTTCAGTGACGAGTAGGTTCAGTGATCCACTGCACCAAGGATGAAGGGCACGATCGTAGCAAAAATAGATAGGGATAAGGTTTTAAGATCTTCGGCGATCAAATACAGATTTTGTACAGCGGGAAAGGCAATGACAGAAAAGTGACTACTTTAACCTTCATCGTACCCCGACTCCATCAAATTGGGGGCTAACTGTAGATGCCTAAAAATGGCATTCTGTTTTAATAAGCTTAATGAAGAAATTGACAGCCTAATTAGTATATTTTAAGGGCCTGGCAGATTGGCAGTCCAAAATAAACAGAAAGAGAAACTAGGCATACTAGAACACATGGAGAATTAGCGCAATACGCAAGTTCCTATAGGAACCTAGTTAGGTTCACTAACCCTAAATCCCGCTCAGGTTCTTCCTTTTTTTTTGGCCGAAGCCAACTCTAATTAGGCCTAATTAGACAGAGTTTCAGGTGGACTAACATTTCAAGTTAATTAATAGAGTTTCATCTGGATAAAAAAGTCTAAAGCCTAATAGAGTCAAAGTATGCCTTCTTTTCCTCGTCCAATTCACATAAGCCCCTCAACAGCTATAAAAGGAGGCTAACCCCCAGTTTTAGGGTAGACGGAGGAATAATTGAGAATGGTATTGAGCTTAGGAGAGAGAGTTAAAACCCTACTTCTAAAAGGTAAGACAATAGGAGAGGGTCACTGTATTGATTCCATAGGCTGACTTTTGCTGGGTTCTTGAAGGATCCAAGTAGCATTATCCCAAGGGTGTACTGCACAACTTCTCCCACTTTTATTTGTATTATTTTACATGAAAATTATTTAACTACATTTAGCAAAGATATAATCTTTAGGGTCTTTCTATCCCTATCCGCTGTAGTATTTTGATAATTTTGTCTTTTTACTTACTTTAAATGACATTATACTGTGATTATATGAATGATTCTAATTTGTTGCATAATGTGTGTTGCTATAATTAAAGCTCTAATTTGCCATATTAGTTAGTAGAGGCCGTCAGTGATAGCGGTAGCGATAGAATGCATACCATCCTATCACCGTAACATTGTGCTCAAATATACGTTTGTTTAACAACAAGGAGTCAAGATGGTCCCTATACCAGGGATTCCTCAGGGGCCTTTCCATAAACCTTTTAAAGCAGCACCATGGTGTCCCTTCGATGTCCCTCTCAGCATGATCAGCTTCAAAAGATGCATGTTTTCTAATTTTTCTTTAAAAACACTCACTTGCTACTCTACTAAGCTAAAGATTGATTCTTTTCTTTTTCTTTAAGTTAGCATCTATTCATGCACTGCTTGGCTACTGGAAAAATAGATTTGGATCCAAGCGGTAGAAACTGCCTATCCCCGAATTAGGATATCTGATCTGACCCAGGATTCCGCCCAGGTTCCTAGATAGGGTAGGTATCCTGGTTCTAGGCCAGGCAGAAGGAACCACCAGTGTACACTCCAGAAGGGATATGGCCATTAAAAGATATGACTCCAATGCCCGAGCGACAAAAAAGGGGGCTCAAATTTGAAGGCTCAGACACCAATAAGTTCTTAGGGATCTGGCCATAGATCTTCAGGCTGCCCCCGCCACTCAAATAGGCATATTCCCTCTACAAATAGCCAAGCACTCAGCAAAAACAAGAAAAACAAGCAAAGACAATAAGCCATGGTGATGCGTTCGGATCTCTATGTACGAAGGAAACTATAATCACCAAAAGAACACAATCATGCAAACAAAGAGGAAAAATCAAAAGCAGGAAAGGTGGTCAATGAACCCGATCGAGTTCCCACTATCACATGGTAGTATTTCTATTGAAAATTACAAAAGAGGAAGAAGCCAAAGCAAAATGAAAAGAATGAAGAATCTCATCCATGAGCATCAACCGCATACAGGCAAAAAAGAAAATAATGCATACAAAGTTATACATCAAAGTCAGCTAACCTACATCCAAAGCATACAGCTTCGACATTTCATCGATGAAATTAGCCTAACACGCATGAAGGTTTACTGCTTCAGTGAAGCAGGAAGATAATTAAGCCTGACCCGCATAAAGGTTCGCTGTTCCAACAACACATAAAGATAATTAACCCTGACCTGCGTGAAGGCTCATTGCTCCAGCAAAACAGGAAGACACTTAAGTGTGACCCACATAAAGATCTACTGCTCTAGTGATATAGAAAGATAATTAAACTTGCCCTGCATGAAGGTCCGTGCTCCAGTGAAATAGGGTAATAATTAAGCATGATTCGCATGAAGCTCTGCTGCTTCAGCAAAACAGGAAGATAATTAACACTGTGTTTGGATATTAGAGGGGGAGGGGAGGGGAGGTTAATGAAGGGGAGGGAAATGGAGGGGAAGGGAAGTGAAGGGAAGGAAGGAAAAATGTATTTACCTTATTTAGATTTGAAGTGGAGGGGAAGAGATATTAACTATATATGTTATATTTGGATTAGAAAGGGGAGGGGAGGGGAGAGGAAGGGAAAGGGAAAATTACTATTAAAATTTTTATATCACTTCCCCTCCCCTCCATTCACTCTTAATTTGGGGGAGGGGAATTGGATTATGGGGGTTAATGGAGGTGAAGTGTTCCCCCTCTTTCCCCCATCCTTTTTTTTCCAAACAAAGGGAAGAGGGGTTAATTAACCTCCCTTCCCCTACTCTAATCCGAGTCCAAACACAGTGTAAGTCTGAACCGCATGAAGGTTCGCTGCTCTAGCGACACATGAAGATAATTAAGCCTGACCCGCATGAATGCTCGCTGCTCTAGCGAAACAAGAAGATACTTAAGCTTGACTGGCACAAAGGTCCATTGCTCCAGTGATACAAGAAGATGATTAAGCTTGACCCATGTAAAGGTCTCTGCTCCAGTGAAATAGGAAGATAACTAAGCCTGACCCACATGGAGTTCCCCTGCTCCATCAAAATAAGAAGATAATTAAGCCTAACCCACGGGAAGGTTCGCTACTCCAATGACACATGAAGATAACTGTAATGTCCAACCCTATATTATATTTATTCTTTTCATTAATCTATGTGATTAATTTCGTCGCATTTAAATCATTGTTTCCTTTGTTATTTCAAGTGGGAAATCTAATGGGCCTCACCTTGCAATTCGAGTTTTGTTTTGTAAAATCATCGAAATTAGACCTTGATATTTATGAATTAAGTGATTTAATTATCTTTAGGTCAATCGCAAACTTTTAAAAAAAAAAAAAAAAAATTTCACAAACGCACTCGGTTTCAGTTCTTTCTCAAAACCGAGCCCATTTAGGACCGTTTGCGATGCAACAAGTCTTGAACCTCATTTGTTTAGCTAATCTCACTTAATTAAGCCTTAATCAAGCATGCTTTTCTTGACTTTTCTCTTTCAATTTTCAACCAAGTAAATTGAAATATAAATTGTAAATTTTTTTCATTTTGGTTCATTTTTAACCAAGCCTTTTTGTGAGCTTCTCTCTCTTCCCTCTCCTCCTCTCTCTACACGGCAACAACAGAGAAACCATCACCATTTCAGCCACCTTCAACCACCAAAAAAACCCACCAAACATCCCTACTCATCACCCCCAAACATCCCTTTCACTTTCATAGACATCAAGCATCATTTCTAGCAACTTTCTCAAGCACAAAGTAAGTGTTCTTTTGACCCCTATGTTGATTTGTGTTTTGATTCTTGATCTTGTTGATTTTTGGTTCTTATTATGGTTGTTTTAGTGATGGATCATGCTGTTTTTGAGGTTTTAAGAACCTCCTTGTTGATGGATTAAGGTAGAGATGAAGTTAGGGTTAGGGTTTCATCTTGTTCATGCAAGTCACTTGTTCAAGTGAGGTTTATTGCTTGTTTTATCCTTGTTTTGGCTTATGTTTTAATATATTGAAGTTTCTTGTGGTGTTTATGGTGTTTGGGAAAAGATGGAAGTGAGTTCAAGTTAACCCAAAGCTAGGGTTTTGCTCAAAATGCATGATTTGGACCAACTAAGGCTAAATGTGTGGTGTGTGAGTATATGTGACTAAAAAGGGAGCTTTATTTGATATGAATATGAAAATAAATTATGTATGGTGTTTTTGTATGAGGTTGGGATGTACCAAAGTGTATTTACACACTCTTAAAAAGGAGTTTGAGTTGGGGATTGGTGAAAAACATGAAGGAAAACACTAAAGCAGTGCTGCTGGAATTTTCAGAGACACAGGGCAGGCTTTGAAAGGAAACTGGTAATGATCGGCCAATCCAAAAATTCTGATTTTTGGTGGGGAGATAGGTCAGTCTGTTAGCTTCAAAATGACTCTTGAATCGCATCAATCCGAGGTCTGTGGAAAAAGTTATGGTCATTTTACCGAACCTGTGCAGGATGGGTTTAAAACTGACATGTTAGTGTTCTAACCCCTTTTTAGGAAACCTAGCATGGGAGTCATGTTTTGAGTCCTTGGTGAAAGTTTTAGAGGCCTTCCTAAGCTATTTATATTGGGGTCTTACGTCCTATTTGGAGGTCGGGACGCTGAGTTATGGGTTATTCTTCCCATACCCTCCTTTGAAGACCAAATGTTCTAAATTAGCTACCATGTCTCACTTCTCATTTTTTTAGTTTACATCAATGTCTTTTTGGTTACTCATGAACCGTTGTGTAACAGCTCTTCATAAGCCAATTTTATTTAAAATTATCAGTTATGAAAACATGATCGTTTCTAACCTCATGTTCCTGTAATGGACTTTTTGAGCAGAATCAAGGCCTAAGCTTCCATTTTCTTCACTTTTGTATATCTCATTCCTCTGTGCATTAACATTTAAAACTTTCAGGTACGTTTATTGCCTGTATCTTTAGTACTCAGCATGCATTTATCAAAATCATAATATTTTGATAAGCAGCATCAATGAATCATTTTAATCAGTATTTCATCACATAATTGGTGACCCCGTCAGTTATCAGTTACAGGGCATTGCCCTCAGTTACCCGCGCGGCTTCAGGCCAGGTCCCTCGGTCGGCTTGGCAGGGGTACACCCATTCACAGATCGTAACAGTTACTAAAGGGGGGCACTAGCAGATAATAATCCGCAATACAGTTTTATATACATCTCATTCCCTGTTTTCACTTAAAATGAATTGCAAGTGGGCCCTAAATTACTTTCCAATGAACCTTAAACAGTACAGGGATGCATGTACTGAGTTTTGGCTCACAGTTCGAAATATTTTTATGTTTTGTTTTAGGAAAATGTTCAGTGAATCACCCCGAGGTGGGCACCGAGGCCGGAGATGCCAAATGAGACAAACCATTCTTGTGGTTAACGGTGTGGGAGAGCTAAGATGCTATCTTAGCATATGGTGATGTATTTTGGAGGCTGAAGTACATTTAAGTTAAATTATGTATTTTGATATTGCGACTGTATTTCTGAATCAAGTTATGTAAGGTTGTGTTATCCTTGGGATGTTAGAACTTTTTTGTATATAATTAAATGGTTTAGGTGTTATGATGGTGTATACCCTATTATGGGGTAACCTTTGGATTAAGATAAATCTTCATGATTAATGCAAGCCTTGTCCTTCATGGACGGCGGTAACGCCCTGTTCATTGAGTCATTGTATCTTATTGGTAATCTTAAGCAGATGGAAACAGGAAATGGATCATGTATACTTGGGGTGTTACAGATTTGGTATCAGAGCCAGGTTTACATTTTCTTGAGGAAAGTGGAGTGAGAACCTCTAGGGTGAGTATTCGAATGGTGTAGTGATGGGGAGGCTATCTATAGTCTATTGCTAGAATGATATTGATACTATCTATAGTCTATTGCTAGAATGATATTGATACTATCTATAGTCTATTGCTAGAATGATATTGATATTAAGAGCGTAATATCGATATTAGACTGTCAGTTGCTTTCATTTGTAAGCTTTTTGTTTATGGATGTGCATACCTCTTACATATGTGTTTTTCTTTTGTTAGATGGACCCTTATGGGGTTAATATGCTACCGGGGGGCTCTATGATAGCTCATATTGCCTTGCTACACATGAGTATGGAAGGACATGCACAGGACCCTTATTCTGAGTTTCACAGTATTACCGTCCGTGCCCAGAGACTGCTTGAGTCCTTACCTCTGGTTGGCCCGTGGGTGGAATTTAGGCAGCGTTACCAGAACTTTATGATGACAGGGAACCCAGGCTTGGACATGTATACTTGGGGTGTTACAGATTTGGTATCAGAGCCAGGTTTGGATTTTCTTGAGGAAAGTAGAGTGAGAACCTCTAGGGTGAGTATTTGAATGGTGTAGTGATGGGGAGGCTATCTATAGTCTATTGCTAGAATGATATTGATATTAAGAGTGTAATATCGATATTAGACTGTCAGTTGCTTTCATTTGTAAGCTTTTTGTTTATGGATGTGCA
Source organism: Carnegiea gigantea (assembly GCA_029747015.1). Lineage (NCBI taxonomy): Eukaryota > Viridiplantae > Streptophyta > Magnoliopsida > Caryophyllales > Cactaceae > Carnegiea > Carnegiea gigantea. The sequence goes on from JAKOGI010000940.1 coordinate 263,948, forward strand.
TACCTCTTACATATGTGTTTTTCTTTTGTTAGATGGACCCTTATGGTGTTAATATGCTACCGGGGGGGTCTATGATAGCTCATATTGCCTTGCTACACATGAGTATGGAAGGACATGCACAGGACCCTTATTCTGAGTTTCACAGTATTACCGTCCGTGCCCAGAGACTGCTTGAGTCCTTACCTCCGGTTGGCCCGTGAGTGGAATTTAGGCAGCGTTACCACAACTTTATGATGACAGGGAACCCAGGCTTGGACGGACCTAGGTTTCAGGCATCTATGAGTAGCTTTGATTCAGGTGAAGAACCTGATGATGAGTCGGACCCCGATTACGATCCATCCAGGGATCGTTAGGTGGTTCTATAGGCTAGCCTAGTGGTTTTATTTTGAGTCCTGTATGTAGTAATGGTTTGGCTGGATTGGATCATTACATTTTGTGGGGCATCTGGCATTGTATGGCATTGTATATAGTTAGTCTCATCCTCGCCAACCAGGATGATATAGTCCGTACCTTGTTTTTTTTTTGGGTTATGTCACGGACTTAGTGCATAGGGGCTATTTAGTTTTAATGATACGGAAAGAGTTAGAGTTAGTCTTGCGTACTTAGCTTGGTGTACTGTACTTTTGTTGCTCATGTATATAAATCAACGATGTTTGTAAGTAAGCAGTGTTGAAATGATAATGCTTTAAGTTATGATATAATCTGATATGTCTAGAGGTTCTAGTGTTTGAATTGCTTTATTTACTATATGTTCAGAATGTCCCAGTCAGTACACAACAACATGGAGGTTCAGGTAGAGGACGATATGGAACAAGGCCAGCGATCGGGTGATCAAGCCTCCTGCCAGGAACCACAACATGGGGACACGCCAGCATTGCCCTCTGTATTAGCTAGCAACTTAGGAGACCCAAGTTATTGGCCAACCTTAGTTGCTGAATTGATGAAGCGAATTCCCCAAGTACCTGTTGAAACCCCTCTTAAAGAGGATAAATTGGCAGACAGGGTAGCACGGCGCAACCCTAAAGTTTATAATGGATCTTATGATCCAGTAGTGTTAGAAGAATGGATAAGGGGAATGGAGAAAGTTTTCACCGTAGTTGGGGTACCAGAGGAAAAGAAAATGAACATTGGGACATATTATCTGTCAGGTGAAGCTGACATTTGGTGGAGTACTGTGAAGGATAAACTCCTAGGGCCTGAATTCACTTGGAGTAAATTTTTAGTGGAGTTGAGGGCGAAATTTTACCCAGCTATGGTGCAAAGGCAAAAGGAGAAGGAATTTATGGAGTTGAAAATGAGTGGCAACATGTCTGTGATGCAATATGCTAGTAAGTTCACAGAACTATCTAGATTTGTCCCTGAATTTGTATCCTCTGAAAGGTTAAAGATGAGAAGGTTCGAGGAAGGTTTGGCCTTCTACATTCGGAATCAGTTAGCGGGGCAACCAATTTTGACTTGTCAAGAATTATATGAGCGAGCAGCTGAAGTGGAACGAGTGAAGACGGAATTGAGAGCTCTGAACCCAATTAACCATAAGAGAAAGGGGTTTGAACGGGGGACTCCTAGTGAAAGTGTAAATCAGAACCAGAAAAAGCCTACTCCACTTCCCTCTAAGAGCCGTCCTATGGGCTCGTCAGTACCCGTAACCTGTGCGAAGTGTGGAAGAACAAATCACACCACTCCTGAATGCCGAGTTGGCAGCAATAAATGTATGTGGTGTGGAAGTCCTGAACACCTCATCACTGCATGCCCCCGCCGACTGAAAGCTGTAGACAGAGGCGCAGCAAAACCTTTGGCTCCGCCCCGCCAAGGACCCCCACCTACAAGGCCTGCAGTTGCAGGAAGGGCATTCGTGATGAACAAAAAGGAAGCTGCTACCTCTGGTACGGTAGTCACTGGAACTCTCTTTTTAAATTCAAAGCCATTTTGTGTATTATTTGATTCAGGCGCCACTCATTCTTTTATATCTCCCCAATCCGCTATACAATTGGGTCTGGAAAACAAGAGGATGGGAACCAATTATAAAATTAAGCTGCCCAACAACTCTGTGATTGAGTGCCCTCTCGCTTATGAATCTGTCCCCATTATTATTGGTGAAGCTACCTTCCCTGTGGATTTGATTCAATTTGACTTGTCTGATTTTGATATCATTTTGGGAATGAATTGGTTACATACTTATGGAGCCAAAATTGACTGTGAAGATCTTAAGGTTATTTTGAAGGATGAGAAAGGGAGAAAAGTGTGTTTTTATGGGCAGAAAGAGACAAAATCTTGCTCTTTGATTTCCGCTATGAAAGCAAGCAAGCTGTTATATCGGGGTGTATTGGGTATTGGTGTTATGCTATTGACTCCCTAACGAAAGAAGAGAAAGCGGAGAATATACCTGTAGTTTGTGAATTTGAAGATGTTTTTCCTGAAGAGTTACCAGGACTACCCCCACAAAGGGAAATTGATTTTGGAATCGAATTAATTCATGGGGCCTAACCTATTTCGAAAACTCCATATCGTATGGCCCCAACTGAGCTTAAGGAATTAAAGATTCAACTAGATGAACTGTTACAGAAAGGCTTCATCAGGCCAAGTGTGTCACCATGGGGTGCTCCAGTGTTGTTTGTTAAGAAAAAGGATGGAACCTTAAGACTCTGTATTGATTACAGGGAGTTGAGCAAGATTACCATCAAAAACAAATATCCTCTGCCACGAATAGATGATTTGTTTGATCAACTCCAAGGAGCAGGAGTATTCTCTAAGATTGATTTGAGGTCAGGGTACCATCAACTTAGGATTAAGCCTGAGGACATTCCTAAAACAGCGTTCAGGACCAGGTATGGTCACTATGAGTTCACAGTGATGCCTTTTGGTCTCACTAATGCTCCTGCAGCCTCTATAGATCTTATGAATAGGGTTTTCAGGCCTTATTTAGACAAGTTTGTCGTGGTATTCATAGATGATATCCTTATCTATTCTAAGGATGAAAAGGAACATGCTGATCAATTGCGGATAGTATTGCAAACTCTGAGGGAACATCAACTCTACGGCAAATTAAAGAAATGTGAATTTTGGTTGGAGGAAGTAGTATTTTTGGGGCATGTGATTACCAAAGAAGGAATTAAGGTTGACCCCCAAAAGGTAAGAGCAATCACAGAATGGCCAAGGCCTACCAACGTCACAGAGATTAGAAGCTTTCTGGGTTTAGCAGGCTATTATCGAAGATTCGTTAAAGATTTTTCAAAAATAGCATCCCCCCTCACCAATCTACTGAAGAAGGTAAATAAGTTTGAGTGGACTGAAAGGTGTGAGGAAGCTTTCCAAGAGCTAAGGCAGCGTCTCACTACCGCCCCAATCCTAACTTTACCAATGGAAGGAAAAGAGTATACTGTATATAGTGATGCTTCGAAGAATGGTTTGGGGTGCGTACTAATGCAGGAGGACAAAGTAGTAGCTTATGCTTCACGACAACTCAAGCCATATGAGAAGAACTACCCTACCCATGACTTGGAGTTAGCAGCTGTGGTCTTTGCATTGAAAATTTGGAGACATTATTTATATGGGGTATCGTGCAAGATCTATACTGATCATCAAAGTTTAAAGTATATCTTCACCCAGAAGGAGCTCAATTTGAGACAGCGGCGTTGGCTTGAGTTGCTTAAGGACTACGATTTGCAAATTCAATATCATCCTGATAAAGCAAATGTGGTGGCAGATGCTCTAAGTAGGAAAGCGCAACATAGCTCGAACACTGTGATGATCACTCAATTGAATCTCTTAAGAGAACTGAAGTCCTTTGGGATTCAATTGGTGTCCCACGGGCAAACGAAGGCTCGTTTATCAGTACTCACTTTACAGCCTTCTTTAGAGGAGGAAATATGACTGAATCAGAAAAGTGATCCCGAACTTCAAAGGATAAAACAAAATTTAGAGAAAGGGAAATCCCCGGGATTTGTAGTACATGAGGATGGGACTCTGAGGTTCCAGAATCGTCTATGTGTGCCCAAACATGGGGAATTAAGAAAGCAGATCCTAGAAGAGGCTCACAATACTCGTTATTCAGTGCATCCAGGAGGCACCAAGATGTACAGAGATCTGAGACAATATTTTTGGTGGAATAATATGAAGAAGGACGTTGCAGAATATGTGGATAGGTGTCTAATTTGTCAGAAAGTTAAAGCCGAGCATCAACGTCCTGTGGGTGAACTACGACCCTTAGAAATTCCAACATGGAAGTGGGATTCGATTTCGGTGGACTTTGTTATGGGTTTACCGCTTTCTGCCACGAAAAAGAATGCTATCTGGGTCATAGTTGATCGACTCACAAAGTCAGCTCATTTCCTGCCCATCAAGGATACTTGGGGAGTTGAAAAGCTAGCTCAACTGTATGTCAAGGAGATAGTCCGTCTACATGGGATTCCTTTAGACATAGTCTCAGATAGGGATCAAAGGTTCTAAGCACGTTTCTAGCAAGCGCTTCAAAAAGCCTTTGGAACCAAACTAAACTTCAGTAGCTCCTATCACCCAGAAACAGATGGACAAACTGAAAGGGTAAACCAAATTGTGGAAGACATGCTAAGAGCTTGTGTACTGGAGTTTCAAGGGAAGTGGGAAGATGACTTGCCTCTGGTGGAATTCTCTTATAACAACAGCTATCAATCCACCATCAAGATGGCCCCATTTGAGGCTCTGTATGGAAGAAAATGTAGAACCCCATTGTACTGGAGTGATTTGGATGAGGCACTGATTATAGGTCCTGAAATGATTCAAGAGACCACTGAAACTATAAGAAAGATTCAGGAACATATCAGAATTGCCCAAAGTCGACATAAAAGTTATGCAGACAAAAGAAGAAGACCTCTAGAGTTTCAAGTAGGTGATAAAGTTTTTCTGAAGGTTTCACCAACTAGAGGTGTTAAGAGGTTCGGAATACGTGGAAAATTGAGTCCAAGATATATTGGACCTTACGAAATCATTGAACAGTTAAATCCTGTAGCTTATCGGCTAGATCTGCCTATAGAGCTTGAGCATGTACATAACGTGTTCCATGTCTCTCAGCTTAAGAAATACATTCCAGATCCAGATCATACCATTGTATCTGAACCGATTGTTATCGCTGAAGATCTAGTATATGAGGAACGTCCTGTTCAAATACTAGATCACAGGATTAAACAACTGCGCAACAAGCAGATCCCATTGGTTAAAGTACTATGGTCAAACCACACCTCCCAGGAAGCCACCTGGGAGACCGAAGAGGCTATGAGAACTGCATATTCATATTTATTTGAGGTAATTCCTGTATGATGAAATTCGTCAGTTTCGAGGACGAAACTTTTTAAGGGGGGGAGACTGTAATAGTCCAACCCTATATTATATTTATTCTTTTCATTAATCTATGTGATTAATTTCGTCGCATTTAAATCATTGTTTCCTTTGTTATTGCAAGTGGGAAAATCTAATGGGTCTCACCTTGCAATTCGAGTTTTGTTTTGTGAAATCATCGAAATTAGACCTTGATATTTATGAATTAAGTGATTTAATTATTTTTAGGACAATCACAAACTTTTGAAAAAAAAAAAAAAAAATATTTCACAAACGCACTCGGTTTCAGTTCTTTCTCAAAACCAAGCCCATTTAGGGCCGTTTGCGATGCAACAAGTCTTGAACCTCATTTGTTTAGCTAATCTCACTTAATTAAGCCTTAATCAAGCATGCTTTTCTTGACTTTTCTCTTTCAATTTTCAGCCAAGTAAATTGAAATATAAATTGTAAACTTTTTCATTTTGGTTCATTTTTAACCAAGCCTTTTTGTGAGCTTCTCTCTCTTCCCTCTCCTCCTTCTCTCTACACGGCCACAGCAGAAAAACCAGCACCATTTCAGCCACCTTCAACCACCAAAAAACCCACCAAACATCCCTACTCAGCACCCCCAAACATCCCTTTCACTTTCATAGACATCAAGCATCATTTCTAGCAACTTTCTCAAGCACAAAGTAAGTGTTCTTTTGACCCCTATGTTGATTTGTGTTTTGATTCTTGATCTTGTTGATTTTTGGTTCTTCTTATGATTGTTTTAGTGATGGATCATGCTGTTTTTGAGGTCTTAACAACCTTCTTGTTGATGGATTAAGGTAGAGATGAAGTTAGGGTTAGGGTTTCATCTTGTTCATGCAAGTTACTTGTTCAAGTGAGGTTTATTGCTTGTTTTATCCTTGTTTTGGCTTATGTTTTAATATAATGAAGTTTGTTGTGGTGTTTATGGTGTTTGGGAAAAGATGGAAGTGAGTTCAAGTTAACCCAAAGCTAGGGTTTTGTTCAAAATGCATGATTTGGACCAACTAATGCTAAATGTGTGGTGTGTGAGTATATGTGACTAAAAAGGAGCTTTATTTGATATGAATATGAAAAGAAATTATGTATGGTGTTTTTGTATGAGGTTGGGATGTACCAAAGTATATTTACACACTCTTAAAAAGGAGTTTGAGTTGAGGATTGGTGAAAAACATGAAGGAAACCACTAAAGCAGTGCTGCTGGAATTTTCAGAAAAACAGGGCAGGCTTTGAAAGGAAACTGGTAATGATCGGCCAATCCAAAAATTCTGATTTTTGGTGGGGAGATAGGTCAGTGTGTTAGCTTCAAAATGACTCTTGAATCGCATCCATCCGAGGTCTGTGGAAAAAGTTATGGTCATTTTACCGAACCTGTGCAGGATGGGTTTAAAACTGACATGTTAGTGTTCTAACCCCTTTTTAGGAAACCTAGAATGGGAGTCATGTTTTGAGTCCTTGGTGAAAGTTTTAGAGGCCTTCCTAAGCTATTTATATTGGGGTCTTACGTCCTATTTGGAGGTCGGGACAATAAGTTATGGGTTATTCTTCCCATACCCTCCTTTGAAGACCAAATGTTTTAAATTAGCTACCATATCTCACTTCTCATTTTTTTAGTTTACATCAACGTCTTTTTGGTTACTCATGAACCGTTGTGTAACAGCTCTTCATAAGCCAGTTTGATTTAAAATTATCAGTGATGAAAACATGATCGTTTCTAACCTCATGTTCCTGTAATGGACTTTTGAGCAGAATCAAGGCCTAAGCTTCCATTTTCTTCACTTTTGTATATCTCTTTCCTCTGTGCATTAACATTTAAAACTTCCAGGTACGTTTATTGCCTGTATCTTTAGTACTCAGCATGCATTTATCAAAATCATAATGTTTTGATAAGCACATCAATGAATCATTTTAATCAGTGTTTCATCACATAATTGGTGACCCCGTCAGTTATCAGTTACAGGGCATTGCCCTCAGTTACCCGCGCGGCTTCAGGCCAGGTCCCTCGGTCGGCTTAGCAGGTGTACACCTATTCACATATCGTAATAGTTACTAAAGGGGTGCACTAGCAGATAATAATCCGCAATACAGTTTTATATATATCTCATTCCCTGTTTTCACTTAAAATGAATTGCAAGTGGGCCCTAAATTACTTTCTAATGAACCTTTAACAGTACAGGGATGCATGTACTGAGTTTTGGCTCACAGTTCGAAATATTTTTATGTTTTGTTTTAGGAAAATGTTCAGTGAATCACCCCGAGGTGGGCGGGGAGGCCGGAGATGCCAAATGAGACAAACCATTCTTGTGGTTAACGGTGTGGGAGAGCTAAGATGCTATCTTAGCATATGGTGATGTATTTTGGAGGCTGAAGTACATTTAAGTTAAATTATGTATTTGGATATTGCGACTGTATTTCTGAATCAAGTTATGTAAGGTTGTGTTATCCTTAGGATATTAGAACTTTTTTGTATATAATTAAATGGTTTGGGTGTTATGATGGTGTATACCCTATTATGGGGTAACCTTTGGATTAAGATAAATCTTCATGATTAATGCAATCCTTGTCCTTCATGGACGGCGGTAACGCCCCGTTCATTGAGTCATTGTATCTTATTGGTAATCTTAAGCAGATGGAAACAGGAAATGGATCATGTATACTTGGGGTGTTACATAAAATAACTCTTGTTCTTGTCAAAACTTCATTATCAATGATCACAAATATCAAAACAAGAATTAAAACTAAAATAAAACATCAAAACCAACAAGATCAAGATCACTTACCTTGAAGATAAATAGACATAGAGGTGGAGTTTAGTGGTTTTGAGGATGGGAGGTGGTAGCTAGTGGTGGAGGGATGTTAGGGGCGGCAAACTTGGCCGGAGGCTAGCCGGAAACTCGTCGGAAACAGTGGTGGCAGCTTGGGGGAGAGTGTGGCTGGCTAGAGAGAGAAAGAAGAGAGAGAAGAGAAACCTTGAATTCACTTGGTGCAAAACACTTGGTGCAAAGATGAAGATAAATACTTGGCTAAAATTAAAGCTTCAAAAGTCACTTTTGCTAATTATAAATTAGGATTAATTAAGGGTAATTAACTAAACAAATGTGGCAAAGACTTGTTGGGCCGAAATTGACCTTAAACGAGCTCGAGTTCGGAAAAACAACCAAACCGAGTGCGAAAAACTCAAAATTAAATGTTTGCGAAGTTATAAAAATTAAAAATAATACTAATAATAATAATAATATTATTATTATTATTATTATTATTATCATCATCATCATCTTAACCCATAATCCTCGAGGCCTACTCTTGATTCACCCGATATTTAATTAATCAACAAAACTGGAATTAACAATCAATGAAACTTGAATTGCAAAATGGGACCCAAATGAAATATCCCCCAACCGGGATAATTTAATATGATAAATAAAAGTGAAAAATTTAAATGGCATAAGGTAATTCGGTACATATATAAATTGATTATAATTGAATTAATAAACATGATTTGGTTAAACAAATAACCATGAGTGAGATTAACTCCATAAACTTGATAATTAAATGAATACACATGATTAATTAAATAAATAAATATGATTTAAATAATAAATATAGGTTAGGGTCGGGTAATTACAGCCTTCTCCTCTTAAAGAGTTTCGTCCTCGAAACTTATGACACTTGCCAAATGTATGAAATGCCGTTAAAAATACATGGGTCATCGATTCCCATTGCTTTCCTCTGAAGAGGTATAATTTGCCCAGTGTATTCCGACTAAGGGTGTCTATGTATTGTATAACTGCTTAATCCCCTGTTTCAGTAGTAGATCCAGGTACTTCTCATGCGATAGCCTCAATGAACTCAATTACTCTGAGTCAAAATTGATATTCTCTTCGACAGAAAAGAACCTTGTTACTAGTGAGGAGGTGCTCACTACTAGTTCATCACCTTGTCCACCAATGAAAGTTGTTGTATACCCTGATAAGTACTCTGATACTATTACGAGCTATAAAACACGTCATATACGTGTTCAGGTTTAACATGGAAGTGCAGTCAACAAGCTACAAGATTTAACCTTTCAATGAATCATAGCCCCATGTAACTAGTCCCTAATTGTCCTTAGATAGATGGTCTCTTACGACCTTGACTAGAAGAGCCTTTTGAAATACTTTATAACCCATCTGAGATTTTGGTTATTTCCTTATTTTGCCAGCACAACTCTTTTGTCAGCCTTGTATCACCTCAATATGTACTTGAATTCTCCCTCTTAATACTTACTTGGGTTAGCTCTGACCTTGTACTCAATGTTTCTTCTGGCTCACTCCAATATAATTAGACAGTGCTTGAGATTATGCCCTCATCAAGATGTTCTCATCTGATATTCATAATGGCTTACATGATCTCCCCTCATCAGACTACTTAATGATTTGCTCCCGGTCAATAATGGGTAATGAAATGACCATGGTTAGGGATGAGAGTAATGAAATTCTTAGCCAAGCGAATCATTGCATACAGAAGAAATGAATAATGAGACTAGAAAAGGCAAATAAAGGAAATGTTATCATGGGGTGGTTAGAATAAAGATAATCATACGTGTATCATGAATTCTTAAATATAATGCCACAAGAATTATGGTTTATAAAAATGGATCATAAAGGGTCCAATGAATAATCAACCAAGGAAAAAGATGGCATGGTTATACTCGGGTTTAACTGATGAATTGGAAATAAGATGACGAGCAACTGAGCTTCAACTAGGTGACCTTATAGCCATAAGGAACAAGATAGTGCAATAGATAGATGGGACAAGCAATGTGCAATAAATAGATACATAGAGTGGATAAGCAAAGTACAAGAGATAGACAACTAGATTAGATAAGCAAAGTGTAATGGATAGATAAGTGGATTAGACGAGCAAAGTGCCAATCGATAGATAAATAGATTGAATAAACCAGGTACAATGGATAAATAAATAGCTTGAACAAGCAAGGTCTAATGAATGGATAAACGGATTGAATAGGTTGCAGTGGAAACATGCATTTGCTCATACGGAGCCAAGTCAAGTACGGCAATAAGATTAAATAAGGATTACTAAAGTTCACTTATGAGGATATAAGATATAGGTGTAAGAATTGCAAGTGCCATAAATAGATCAATAGATTAAACCAGTAAAATACAATGGATAGATAAATAGATTGAACGAGCAAAGTACCAATGGATAAGTAAATAGATTGAACAAGTGACATGAGAAACGTGCCTTTGCTCATATGAAACCAATTCAAGTCCAATAATAAGATTGAACCGAAAAGCTAAAGTTTACTTATGAGCATGTAGGATATATGTCTGGGAGTTGAAGTTCAAAATAAGGAGAGTAAGGAAATTATGACAATCGCAATCACCCACACCAATGAGAGTTGAATTACATTATGAATTCAGAACAAGTTATACGAACGTATTATTATGAATAAATGAGATGTAAGGTAGATGTGGAAATCAGCTCTCAACGAAATGAACTATAACTCAAGATTATGAAATAGAGATGGTGAAGGTCGAGAGCACGGAAATGTTGACAACCATATAGGGTTGAACAAGAATGTATTGCACATTTAACAATGGGTTTGCAAAGACATGGAAGATCACGCTAATAGGAATATTGGGTTGAAATGCAAGGGAGCTTAAACAATATTGGATAGCATCAAGTTTTGAAGATGAGACAAGCAATAAGAATTATTATAAATTAGTAGTCTTGTAAAAGATAAATTGTGGTTGCATGGTTTAGGTGTGATATTCGAACCTTAAATCATTCCTGGAAAAGACTTCTGTTGCTGGTAGTTAACCCCATGAATCATTTGTGCAAGGTATAGGGCGCTTATTTTGATAGTGATCTTGTGCAACTCTCTGTACACAGTACACAACCATAAGATTCTGTCTTTCATCGTTATATAAACCTGGGGTTCTCCATGAGGACACACTTAGTCAAACAAATCTCTTATAATTCATCCACTGAATCTTTAATTCTTTGGACTCTGTTGGGGGTCATATGATAGGGGTTTTGAAAATGGATTGAGCACCTATAACTAGGTTGATCTGAAAATTAATGTTTCTTGGGGAGAAACAATCCTGATAGTCCTCAGATAAAACATCTCTAAATCCACCAACTGGAAATATGGATATGGATATACCGAGTGTGGTTGACAAATCACTAATATTCAATGCATTACTGACATGATAATTCACTTGCTTGTACAATGTAATTGGGCGGATAAATAGGGCTTTTCTTCCATCGGCGCATAGAAATGCACGTTTAGCCAATTCTCATCTCTCAAGCTAACCTTAAGATCCTTACCAATCATCTTAGTCCTGTAAGTACACAGTCAGTTTAACCCCATAATAATACCAGATCTGCCAATCAAACTGGATTGAATATCCAGTGAATATGGTTCCAGCAATACTATTAGAGGCATGTGTATAAAAGATAAACACTCAACTGCCTACTGGTCTCAGTAAATTGAAATGATAGGGGGTAATTCGAAATATAAAGAGATGTAACCATAACATGAACTCTTGCAAAGGTATTTCTTTATTGGTTAGAAAGGATCGACATGTAAGCTGAATGAATGAAAGGATGAAGAATCGAAATGAAAGAGGCAAGGCATAGAAATGACCTGCAGCATATACAAGACATGCAGTTTATTCTTGATGGTCATGATAGTAAAGTAAATGATCGATGTTATGAAGTTAAAAGAGAGAATTAAGTAATGAAGGTGAAGAAAGATAACAGGTTACCAAAGCAGCTTTTGAAAAGTCATATGGTATCCGTATGTGAGTAAAGTGATGAAGATAAGGGTCAACACTATCAGAAGGAAAATTTTATTCATCTGATGTTTAAAAGGACAATACATTAAGATGAGGGAGTCAATCTTATGACTGAACATGATGACATCCATCAATAAAACAATTTGCAATAAATGGAAGTCTTAGGTAGGCATATAAACTTCAAAACTGCTGGCAGATGAAAATAGCACCAATCGTTGTTTATCATTAACAAGATAGGCTATATTAGTAAAGAAAGGATTGCCAAAATAACTTGAGTAATGACATGCAGTCACGACGATGGAGTAGTATGCCAATATGACGTTACAGTGCTATAGAAATACGAACAATATGGATACATTTAATTGCTGCAAGTGCACTCAATGACTGGGTCTGAAGCAACCAAAGGCTTTACAAGCAATAAATAAATAGTGCCCAAATAGAAGCAATGAGTTCAAGTAGGTGACAGTAAAAATATGAACATAGTGATGACTAAGCTGTAAGTAGAGTGAGTCAAATATGCTTAGGAAGAACTGCAAATCACACAGGAATGCACACCGGGGGTCATTATAGGCTTTATTATGGAAATAGAGAATTAAACGGTTATGATTATCAGGGTTTGAATCGCCTACAAGAAAGGTTGCTCAGATGTGTTTGAAAAAGTACCCACAGCCCACATATGAGAATTTCCATAAGCACCCCATTACAAATCAAGAGAGTGTTAGCAGTAAAGAAATGATGCCTCTGAACAATTTAAGGTAACTAGGGTAGAAATAAGTCAATTACAGGAAGTCATGGGAACATTGCTGATGTAAGATCTTAGTGTCAAGACCAGATAATTCCTATACATGGCAACTTAATTTTATTTGTCCCACACATATATATATGCTAAGTAGCACACTATAAGCTACTAATTGTTATCACCATATATAAGCACTAATTGTAGTGTTCATCTCATACTGGTTCACCTCAAAGATATTGCCCCGCAAGGTATTTCCTCATCTAGAGGTTTACATCTAACTTGACACTGTATTGATCCCTTAAGACGTTGCAAATGGCATCTCCACATTGGGTTTCAACTATCACTGTACCCAAGAGTAGGGATATTAACACACCTCGATAAGATTCTCAAATCCTGGGGCAAAATAGACAGAGTTCCGCCTAAAAACTGATTAAAACCCAGGCTTAAAGCCTTACAATAGATACCTGAAATAGAGAGAAAGACTTCAATAGCTCAACGGCCACACACCGGAGTTCATAACTCAACGGGTTACACACCTGGAGTGCACGATTACAGAAGTTTAAACAAATAAGAGAAATGAAACATGCAATACAACTCCCAGATAAATGAGAACATGCCTCACTAACAGGTGACCAAAATGGTTCCACAGTTCACTTTGCTCATACTTGAATCTCATGATATTAACAAATGATTGAGTCACCCAAATGAAAATGCTTTCTCCATATATGCCCATACATATGAACTTATAAGCAATAGCTTATTTACTGGGTCCAACATAACTCATACACACCTTGATAGCTAACTCATAAACACTTGATAGCTCATAGTGGCCCTTAAACCTTATCTCTGATACCAAATCTGTAACGCCCCTAAAATGCGAATGATATGATTTACAGAAAACTACAGCGGAAGACTTAATAAAAGAAGGCGCTGCCGCCGTCCTAATAAGGACAAGGCTCACTGAAACCATTAAATCTTACAACTCGTGTTCACAATCACAAAATCTATTAAACTGAAAGACTTTAAGATCAAAGTCCATAATAGTTCAACCATACCATGTACTAATTCACACTTCATACCACCCAAGTAACTTGACCCTAAAGTCGATTCCAATATTCATGCTATGCTGAATCCACTGTGAGCATCTGACGAGTTCTAAAAGGGCTTGCTAAATGGAGAAACATGTGATACTTCATCACCTAAAATGGAAAACATGAAAACAATTCGAAAATATGAGCAAAAACTCAGTACATATATTTCTGTATTGTAAAATAAGCATAGAAACACTGTTGATGGATACCCATCTTTGCAATTCATTTAGTTGGCAATAACAATGAAAATGAAAGTAATATGAAACTGAATTGCTCATTATCATCTGGATGTGAACCCCTTGCACTGATATGATCTATACATAGGTGTACACCTGCCAATCCGATCAAGAGTTGGCCTGAAGCCGCGCGGATAAATGATGGACTGACGTCCTATAGATGATAACGAACGAGGTCATAAGTTAAATGGCAAATCACTGTATAAACTGATTCATTGATAAACTCTTTAAGAGTTATAATTTGATAAACATGATCTGCTTTATAAAGATACAGACAATGGACGTACCTTGAATCTTTAAAAAAAAAAACATCTGACTTGATACAAGTCAGCTGTTTCATAAATGTCATCTGACTTGATAAATATGTTCTGACTTGATAACACTTATGCATAATGGGGAACAATAACTAAGCCTCAACTCTATTTCATAAATATCATTGTAAGTATGTGTAGTCAGTAAATGATCTTTACTCACATAATTGAGTAAGTAAAAGTAACAGAAATTGAGTAATTAAATGGTATACATAATGAGTACTTTAATATAACTTCAAAACTGAATTGATGAAAGTAATTAAATCCAATATAAAGTAAATAGAAGTAAAATAGTCCACAATGAGATAAATGATATTAGAGAGGAAAAAGCCTTGATGGTGATAATTGAGAGAATGGTTATGGTCTTTTCTGAAATAAGTTGCTGATACGAGTTTAAGGCTCGCTGATATATAGCTTGGTTCAAGATAACAGCGCGTACACTAGATTAGCTTGATAAATACATTTAATACAATCTGAATTGAGTAAGTAATAGAGGTCTGAGGTCAAGAGAGATATATCTTGGTTCAAATAGCACAAACTGCAATAACTTCGTCTGATAAATATGGTTTATGAGTCACAACTCTCCCACTTTTCATATTTCCTTCATAATCCATTAGATATAGAATTCCACCCCAAATGAGTCATTAAACTCGTTAGAAGCTATTAAGCTCACTAAGTTTGGTATTTTCTTCGTAAAATCCATAATTGATTCAAAGCTCATAAACAAGCTCCCAAATTGTATATTTGTCTTCTTCTTTCTCATTAATCAAGCTAAAAGCTCCATGAAAGTCCGTGAATATTTACTTCCCCCTTAAATGACTTGGCCCAAAATACACAAAATGAGTGCATGATCAACCTCACTTAATCTTTATTATTGCTCTTTATACAATTACTCAAAATGCTTTCAAAAATCACCAAACTCAAAATACTCAACCAAAATTCATGAGATCTTATAGGAAATTAAAAAATAATATGAACAATCTACCGTAAAATTTTTAGAATTTTCCTCCAAGTATATACTGTACAGAAATTGCAATAACAACTTGATTTACACCCAAACAGGTCAGTTCACTTCAAAAATTCATAACTTTCATTCTAGACCTCAAATGGAGACGTAAAACCCCAACATGAAAAGATTAAGAAGTTCCAAAAAACTTTTATTTACAACACAAAACATGATCGCCATAATAGGATTCTCAAAATGGGACTAAAATACTAGTGTATCAGTTTTGATCTCATTCTGCGTAGTTTTGGTAAAACGACTATAACCTTTTCCACAAACCTCGAATTAAGGCGATTCAAGAGGCATTTGAAAGCTAACACACTGAAATATTTACCCACTAAAAATATAATTTTTTAATGGGCCAATCATTACCAGTTTAATCATGAACTCTGCCCTATTTTGCTGAAATTTTCAGCCTCATTGTTTCGACTTTCCCCTCTCTTTTCATTTAAATCCTCATTTGAAATCATTCCAAATCATCAAAAGCATCATCATAATCATCAATAAAACTAAAGATTATAAAATCATATACAAATCAATCCATAAACATGGTTTTAATTTAAGCTTGCATGAACATGATCACCCCCTAACCCTAGCATGGTTCAAGCTCAACTCCAATATGATCAATACCAAAATAACTCTTGTTCTTATCAAAAGTTCATGATCAATGATCATAAATATCAAAATAAGAATCAAAACTAAAATAAAACATCAAAACCAACAAGATCAAGATCACTTACCTTGAAGATAAATAGAGATAGAGGTGGAGTTTAGTGGTATTGAGGATGGGAGGTGGTAGCTAGTGTGGAGGGATGTTAGGGGCGGCAAACTTGGCCAGAGGCTAGCCGAAAACTCGTCGGAAACAGTGGTGGCAGCTTGGGGGAGAGGGTGGCTGGCTAGAGAGAGAAAAAAGAGAGAGAAGAGAAACCTTGAATTTACTTGGTGCAAAACACTTGGTACAAAGATGAAGATAAATACTTAGCTGAAATTAAAGCTTCAAAAGTCAATTTTGCTAATTATAAATTAGGATTAATTAAGGGTAATTAACTAAACAAATATGGCAAAGACTTGTTGGGCCGAAACTGACCTTGAACGAGCTCGAGTTCGGAAAAACAACCAAACCGAGTGCGAAAAACTCAAAATTAAATGTCTGCGAAGTTATAAAAATAATAATAATAATCATGATAATAATAACAATAATAATAATAATAATAATAATAATAATAATAATAATAATAATAATAATAACAACAACAATATCTTAACCCATGATCCTCGAGGCCTACTATCGATTCACCCGATATTTAATTAATCAACAAAACTGGAATTAACGATCAATGAAACTTGAATTACAAAATGGGACCCAAATGAAATATCCCCCAACCGAGGTAATTTAATATGATAAATGAAAGTGAAAAATTTAAATGGCATAAGGTAATTCGGTACATATATAAATTGATTATAATTGAATTAATAAACATGATTTGGTTAAACAAATAACCATGAGTGAGATTAACTCCATAAACTTGATAAATTAAATGAATACACATGATTAATTAAATAAATAAACATGATTTAAATAAATAAATATGGGTTAGGGTCAGGTTATTACACAACCACAATGAACAACTTATTTTTGACCCCCTTCCCTAAATTCCTGGCTTTGCCACTATAATGAGGTGGAAGAACCTCGAGTCCATTCGGGGCAAAATTGGGCAAACGGGTTGTTTTAATCATCGAAATTGGGCAAACGGGTTGATTTGCGGGTAATAATTTGTCAACTCAACTGCATTCAGAAATAAGTTTGCATATTCGGTGAAATTAGTTATTTTAGTAATGGTCAGCTGTTAGCAGTTTTACTAGCAATTAGTTGTGATCCACTAGTGGTTATTGGTTAACTGTTCAACTAGCGATTTAAAATAAATGTGTTTAGCGAATGTAACTGTTGAAGTAACAGATTATGTAAAATGACTAAAACGACGCAATAAATAAAGGTTTTTAGTAAATAAAAAGAAAAATTTTATAATTTACAATGCAACCACTGGGTAGAAGTTTTTAAAAGCTATTTTCATTAGTTTTTGAAAAACACTACATAAACATCTAACAACTACCTCATCTACTACTTTACTGAATACTTTTAAGTAGTGGTCCATAACATTTTGACCACCACAAATCACTAGCCTCTACTTCAACCTCTATTACCGAACACAGTCAAAAACTGATCAAACATTTGGGTTACAAGCCTGCGAGAACATAGGCTAATAGACTCCTTTGGAGTGGGGTTTGGCTGAACAAAACATCCTTTGAAGTTATTGCTTTAATTTTATATTTCAAATAATTTCGCATTAGCTTCTACCATCCTCCATGTTTATGGTACATAATTTTGAACCCCAAACTTGATAACGTGATGGTTAATTGTTCGTGTGCATAGTAATAGGTCACGTTTGAGAAAGTTATACTTGCATTTTGTTTGTATTGTAAATGTGATGTGATTCATGTGACTATCTATAGTAGAGGTGGAAAACAAGTTGGGTCTGGTCGACCCATTTAGTAAACGGGTTAATTTTGTGTGGGTTTTGAAAATAGTTTAGATTCATTCAAAATTGAAAAAGAACAAGTATTGACACCAAACGATCAAATCATGTCAACTTCAGGTCGAAATCAGTTCAGTTCAGGTTGGGTTCGTGTCGTGTTGTCATGTCAGGTCATACTTTCTTAACTCTAGTCTATAGCTAGGCTGAGGATTCCTGAAGAAACCTAATTGAGTGATTGGTAACTAGATGTTTTATATGGTTTATTAAAAAAATTAACTAACTTGTTTGTTCTATCGATTGTTATTCATATATGAAGTGTCCCTGGCTAGGAACATTTTTTTCTTTTTTTCTTTTTTCCCCCCTTTCTTTAGTTAAAAGACGGATAAAGTAGCACATCTAATAGTCTTAGTAATGGAGGTCTTGTAGTAGGGTATGATAGCAAACCAAAATATAGATAAATATTATTTCATCATAAATTATTTTAAGAAGTATAGTTAGTAACAAAATAAATGCATCATAAACTAATACAATTACTTAAAATTGTAGGTTACCATTGTCCTACCGTCAAACTAGTAGCAATTTGAATCACAACTCTTCCATTGCTCTAACATCTTGAACACAAGTTTTCTGTCCAGAGGCAACATCCCTATCATCAACATCATTATCACTCTCAACATTTTGTGTATATGTCCTGTCAACAACCTCAACAAAATCTCGTTCATTCAGGTTGTACCTTCGTATAATCGTGTAATGCCGTGCAAGTTAGACTATATTCCTTTTGTGTTTCAAACTAGTAACTTGGCATAGATTTCAAAATCCTCCACTTTTTCCCCAATACCCTGAATGATCTTTCAATTACCCCCCTTCATGATGAACGTATATAATTGAATGCTTCCTGATAGCAAGTGGTTCACATGTCCCAAATTGTGCCAACTAATATCTTTCTCCCTTATAAGGTACCCAAAATCAATAAGACAATATTTGCCTACACAAATTAACAAAAAATGTGAATACAACATAAATAAGATAATGACTCATGCTTTAATGTTGAAAAATGAATAATAATTGAAATACCTAAAGAAAGGCTTGGAAAAATTATAAGCCTTACCATTGATTGCCTCAATTAAATATGTAAGAATCATGACATATGCTCAAAAAAACAGCAATAACAAAAGTAAATTGCACATCAACGTTTTGGGTTGGCACACCATTTTGTTGAAAAATATTGAACTTGTTTGTCACGTGATATGATAGTTGCTATGTGAACGTCATCTATGGCACCAATGCAATCCTGTTACAAAATACTGGTTGTTTAGTATTGATTAGGTCGCACAATGGTTTCACAAAAGAAATTAGTAACTTATTAATTTTACCTTAAAAGAAGGCATGTATCTTGCATCCTCACATATCTCAGGCGGTATGTCTCTGAAATTTGGGTCTACTATTGCGATTATGTCACGAATTAGAGGAAGAACTTTAGTTAGCACATATTTAGTGAAAAGAATCGACTACTAGTTTCTCTAGAGTGTCAATATTTTTCGTAAGGATATCCGTTACTATTGTCTTGTGCCAAAGTATCCAAAAATAGTCCTAAGATCTCAGTGTTTGTAGTTCTTATACTCCCTTTATGTCTGTATTTTGATTCTAAAGTACGCTAAGTGCAAGGTTCTTCATGTATGTACTTCTCATAGTACATCTCTATGCAATAAGCAACTACACAAGCAATTCCATTGGTTGTGATCTCTTCTTCAAAAGAATCATCATAATTACTACAGTTATCTTGATCCATTACTTAGAACTTCAAATACTTAACCATAAGAATGATATTTTATAAACAAAAATAACCCTATAATCATATAAACCAAATAAATCTTCATGCCATCCTTATTCAACTATAAGAATCTCAATATGCTAAAACATTGAGACAAATATTCGAAAAAGATAACTATTAGGATGTAAATAACACTATTATTCAGCAAAAAAGCAAAACATTACTAGCATCCATTCCCCCCGCCCAAAAAAAAGTGCAAAGGAAAAACATTAAGATTATTATTTTAAATCGAATTCAAAACCAAGTGTAGTTGCTTCGAGCTTAAGCCATTAAAGTCTTAGATGAGGCTTTAGCGATGGAAATGCCTCCATCTCTGTTCTTTCACTATTATGGTGTTAGACAGACCATAATAATAATAATAATAATAATAATAATAATAATAATAATAATAATAATACAGCTTGGGCCCTTGATCTACATCAATAATTCCATCTAATAATCCAATCATATTAGGTACTACAACCAGGTAGTACTCGCTTGCATGAAGTGTTCCTACTCTCCATTATATCACATAAGCTATCAATCTACCAGATAACTTGAAGCTTTTCCCACCTTTTGCTTTGTACTTGTCCGTCATCTGCAATCGTTTTTCTTTTTTGTTTTCCACCTTGAGCAGCTTGTGTTGGTCTAGCATATGGTGCCCATGAGATGGTAAATGCAAGTTTTTATGAAGAACCATGATTTAGATTTATACTTTATAAACCATTTGTATTGTTATCACCAAGTTATTCATCAATTTCAAGATTTGCCACCGTTTGGTTATTGCTATGAGGGGGAGAAATACGTGATGCAGGTGTCCATACATGATCAAGCTTCGAAACGACAGTTGAAAACATTTATGTTAAACTTCATCCAAATTAGGATCAATCACCAATTTTTTAGCCTTTGAAACTATTTAAATTTGAAAAGCAAAAGAAAGAAGTCATCACTAGGTGAATATATAATTCTAATTGAGCTAATATTTCAACTATCATGATATTGGACAAACCTCGAGTCTCGCCTTCTACCACTCTTCAGTTGCGACAATAGTCAATTTCGACAATAGTCCTTTTAATATGATCCCATCCAAAACTAGTAGAAACTCTTTTAGAATCTCTCCACAACTTCTACTCTCGTTTACGTTGATCATACTTGTTTTTGAATTGAATATATTTATATTTGACATTACATCAAACATTTTATTTAAGAACTATGTTGTCCTAACCTTATTTGTTGATGTAGGTGTTCGGAAGATTCCCTAGTTTGATTTGCTTGATGCATAAGTGACCAAAAAAATATGCATGATTGACCAAAAGGCTTGCACATTTTCAACATCTCCATGATATTTTTAGCATACGTCACATGTCAAATATTTAGAGATTTGGAATTTATCTAACCTAATTCCAAAACTAACTCT
Organism: Carnegiea gigantea; assembly: GCA_029747015.1. Taxonomy (NCBI): domain Eukaryota; kingdom Viridiplantae; phylum Streptophyta; class Magnoliopsida; order Caryophyllales; family Cactaceae; genus Carnegiea; species Carnegiea gigantea. The sequence continues at coordinate 285,211 of JAKOGI010000940.1, forward strand.
AAGTCTAGAGTGTACACCAATGAATGAACCGAAACTAGGTTGAGTTTAGTAATAAATTTCCTCTAAAAATTGAGATATGACTTAGTTTTAACGGAAAACCACCCACTATGCCTAAGGATCCATCAAGAATTGCATAAAGGTTAGACCACTAACAATTCTGTAAACGCTCAACTTAAGACTCACCACCTTGAACAAAAGGATAAAGAGAACTTAAGATTTTGAGAGAGAAAGCTTGAAGCTTGTGTTCTTTATCCATGTAAGCTGTCTTACAACTTGGCTAGGGCAAGTTTTATATAAAGCTAGTCATTACTCTTGGAGAGTAACATACATAGGAAATATAGAAAATACAACTTACTAGATTAACATAGAAATATAAGAAACAAGTTACTAAGTAAACTAGTTAAGAAAACAATGCTAAGCAGCAAAATAGGAGCTCAGAAGCTTGTTCCGATTAGCTTGGAAATTTGTTGCCTTGAATTCCCACCATTACATAGATAAATGAAGCTTTGAATCTAGGTGGCCATGCACTTATTCCCTACTAGTGAAGAATTCCAATGCATTAAATGCAGTTAGTCTTCAGCACATTCATACTGCCATAGGTTCATATTCAACGAGCCATAACTCCCTTGTTTCTGATCTAAAATCAATGTAATAGGACTCATATGAGAGCTTGAAGAGCCTAATTTCATATGGGAAAAGTTTCACTAGACTAAACAAGTTAGATGGTCCACACTGGAACTGAATAGACAGTTTTATGAAATGCTTCCTTTATGCCTATTGGCATTGGACTGTAATGCTCCAACCCCCTCTCGGGTCGCGAGCAGTTACCATGAACGACTTCAAAGATCGTTGACTGACCCCACAAATCATCACAAGCCTTTCTGGCGTGTTTCGTCCTCACTCACACGCTACCTGAGAAACTTCCTAGGAGGTCACCCATCCCAAGACTGCTCCCCAACAAGCACGCTTAACTATGGAGTTCTTAAAAGAGGGCTTCCTAAAAAGAAAGGTGCACTTTTGATAATATAAGTAATCACTTCGATCCTTTTAAGTCGCATTAGAGGTATTACAACTTGGCTTAGATTTGACAATATGGAATGCGATCCCCATCATTGGAACTTCCTAAATGAGGAGAAAAATAGCTCCTAGATGCTTAAAAGTGATCTTGACTTGAGCTCCAAATCCGTGCACACATCAAGCTCCTTGCATTTGAGCTTATGAGCACTAAGGAGGACTTGAGTGTCTTTTTGTATGGGAATTGGCATAGCTCCTGCTTCGAAGCCAAGGAAATTATTATTTTTATTTAAAATAATCAATTAATTGTAAATAATAAAAGATTTTCACTATTATAAATATGAAATATTAGACATATTAGATACATTATGAGGATAGTTATCGGTCGTATGTATTATACATACACAACTATTAAGAAATAATAAAAGATTTTTTATTTCTACTATTATTATTGTTATTATTATTGTTGTCTTTGTTGTTGTTGTTGTTGTTGTTGTTGTTATTATTACACCTATGCGATCTTACCATAAATAATTTATGATATGAGTAATAAATAATTCATGAATCATGTACAATTATTGTATCCAATTAACTTTAAAAAAAGTAGTGAAAATCCATAATTAGTTTAAGATATTATAAATTAATTATTCTTTTTTATTCACTAATAAATCTGGGAGTAGGGTTTTCCACTTAACTTAAACAAACTATTGTACTTTTTTAATATAGGCTCAAATAATTTTTTCACAAATTATATGAATTAAGAATACAATTTACTACACTTTTTACATATAATTATCACAATTAGAAAAACTCTTTTTTTTCCCCATTCATCATATAGGTATAGGAAAACAAAACAAAACATCATAAACTTTTGACACATGTCACTCTTGCATTATTTACCCTTTTTATAAAAAAATCCATCCTTACTATTAGAAGATATTAGAATATTGTTCATCATATTTCAACAATAAATTATACCAGAAATTATGCATTATATTTTACCAAAGGTCATTATATTTTTGAACAATTTTTTGGTGGAAAGATTCTTTAACACATATTTTTATTCTTATTGTGATATGTGAAAGTTTTATAGACCTGTAAAAGTGTGATAATTTTATATTATGTCTTATCATCAAATTACAGATTCAAACAATATACAAGGGATCTTATATCAAATTCATTAATTTATGGCATTTGTAAAGGTGCGCTTAGCATCTTGGAATATTGGGTCTCTTACAGGTAAGTCTATAGAATTAGTTAAGTCCTTGCATAGGCGTAGGATTAACATAACTTGTGTTCAAGAGACTAAGTGGGTGCAGGCTAAAGTTAGAGAAGTTGATGGATACAAATTATGGTATTCGGGGTCAATCAAAACTAGGAATGGAGTTGGTATATTGGTTGATAAGGAGTCAGTCGACTGTGTTGTGGAAATGAGGCGTAAGAGTGATCGAATTATGGCCATTAAGGTTGTAGTGGGTTCAGAAATCATAAATGTGGTTAGTGTTTTTGCTCCTCAAATAGGTCTGCTGGACGATATTAAGAAGTTTTTTTGGGAGGATTTAGATATGGTCATCCAGGAGGTACCTCGGAGCGAGAAACTTTTCATAGGAGGAGACTTTAATACCCATATTGGTGTTGACTCAGACGGATATGATACGGCCCATGGGGGTTTCGGTTTTGGGGAGAGAAACAACGGAGGAATTTCGATGCTGGACTTCGCGGTGGCCTATGAATTGTTGGTGGTAAACTCCTATTTCAAGAAGAAGGATGACTACTTGGTGACCTTTAAGAGTGGCTCCTTAAAGACCCAAATTAATTACTTCCTGATGAGGGCGGATAGTCGAAGGTTTTGTAAGGATTATAAGGTGATTCCTAGTGAGTATCTAGGAATTCAGCATATGTTCCTAGTGTTGGATGTGGAGTTCAAAAGTTCAAAGTGGAAGAAGAGGAGAGTCGGGGACCCTAAAGTTAAGTGGTAGACCCTTACGAAGGAGAACGCCGTATTAGTATCAGAGAGGATTACTAAAGAAGGAGCTTGGAGGCGGGTAGAAGATGCAGATATAATGTGGGAGGCAATGGCAAATTGTATTCGAAGGTCGGCTAAAGAAATCCTAGGTTCTTCTAGAAGAAGTGGTAACAAAATTAAGGGTGCCTGGTGGTGGAACGAGGAGGTAAAGGAGAAAGTCAAGGAGAAAAAAGAGGCATATACAGATTTCATAAACAGTGGAGCGGATGAAGAGAAAGAGATTAGTAGAGTTAGATATAAGTTAGCTAAGAAGATAGCCAAGAAAGCTATTGCGGTAGCTAAGGGCATGGCTTATGATAGGTTATACCATAGACTGGAGACCAAGGAAGGAGAGAAGGAAGTCTTTAAACTGGCGAGGACTAGAGAAAGAAGAACAAGGGATCTACGTGTTGTGAGATGCATCAAGGATGAAAATGATAAGGTGTTGTCTGGGGATGCAGAAATTAATAAGAGATGGCAGAGGTACTTTTCCAAACTTCTCAATGGTGAAGTGACGGAAGATTCCCGAAGTAGGGAAAGAGAGTGTAGTGAGAGACAACTTAATCCGCGAGCGTGTGGTCATATCAGTAAGGACGAGATTAAAGAGGCCTTAAAGAAGATGACCATTGAGAAGACAGATGGTCTAGACTAGATACCGGTGGAAGTGTGGAAGTGTTCGGGTGAAAAAGGATTAGAGTGGCTAACGGAGCTTTTCAATGTTATTTTTAGGACCGCTAAAATACCCAAGGAATTGAGGTATGATACAGTCATCCCTCTATACAAGAACAAATATGATATTCAAGATTGTAATAATTTTAGGGATATGAAGTTGCTCAATCACACTATGAAATTATAGGAGAGGGTGATTGAGAGAAGGCTACGGAAGGATGTTTCGATTTCAGAGAACTAATTTGGTTTTATGCCAGGAAGGTCGACCATAGAGGCGATTTACCTTCTTAGAAGGCTCATGGGTTTGTACAAAGATAGAAGGGTGGATCTTCATATAGTGTTCATTGACCTGAAAAAAGCATATGATAGAGTTCCACGTGAAGTGTTATGAAGATGCTTGGAAAAGAAAGGAGTGTCACCATTGTATATTCGAGTTATTAAGGATATGTACGAGGGAGGTAGGACGAGTGTTCGGATGTCAGGAGGGGTCGCCGATGACTTCTTCGTTGCTATGGGCCTGTATCAGGGTTCCATCTTAAACCCCTTTCTTTTCTAGTTATGGATAAACTTACAAGAGGGATTCAAGATGGGTTACCATGGTGTATGCTATTTACAGATGACATTGTTCTTATTGATGAGACCAGATGGGGAGTTAATGACAAGTTGAAGCAATGGAGGCATACACTGGAATCTAGAGGTTTTAGAGTTAGTAGATCAAAAACGGAATACCTTCATTGCTATTTCAGTGGAAGGGTAGATGCGGGAGGAGAAGTCACCCTGGATGGGAGGTCGACGCCTAAGGTTGATAAGTATAAGTATCTAGGCTCATTCATTCAGTAGAATGAGGATATTGATGAAGATATTAACCAGCGAATAAAAGTGGACTGGCAAAAATGAAAGTATACCTCAGGGGTGCTGTGTGCTAAAAGGGTACCCCTAGGATTGAAGGAAAAAATCTATCGTATGGTAGTTAGACCGGCTATTCTGTATGGATCTGAATATTGGCCTCTGAAAAAGACGAAGGTTCAAAGGTTGATGGTAGCAAAAATGAGGATGATTAGGTGAATATGTGGCTATACAAGAATAGACAGAATTAGGAATGGTATAATCAGGGATTTAGTTAAAGTAACTCCCATCGAAGATAAGATGAGAGAAACAAGACTCCGATGGTTTGGTCATGTGAAAAGGAGGAGTGTGGACGCTCCAATGAGGAGATGTGAGATGATCAACATCCCCGTAGGCAAAAGAGGGAGGGGACGACCAAAGAAGAGTTTGGACGAGGTGATTAGAGAGGACTTGAAAGTTGTCAGTTTGACGGAGGACCTGACTCAAGATAAGAAGCTGTGGAGGGTTATGATTAAGATCTTAGATCGCAGAGAGTCGACCCAGTAGATGTCTTTCGGTTGCAGTGGCATAGTACTGGTTGGGGTCTTTTTCGTATGTCGTATTTGTATGCAGGTAGTACTTTCTTCTGGGAATAGATATTATTTGCTTACCTCTAATTGTTAAGGTATATTACCTTCCTCTGATATATTGTTCTTATGTTACATAGTTTTAGCAACCTGTCCTTTTATTATATCTTAGTCATTCCTTGCTGTGTGTCCTTAATTTTCCCATTAAATGTTTTCAAAAATCTTTCTTCTATAAAATATTTTCACAAAATTCTTTTTTATGGGTCTCTTGCAATCAGTCTCTCTACAGGCGGGAATACTGGTAGAGGTAAGGTTGTCTACAGTTTAATCTCTCTAGATCCTGTAAAAACGGAACCCACACTGGGAGGTGATATTATTGTTGTTGTTGTATATCATATCATATATCATCATATATATATATATATATTATATATATATATATATATATATATATATATATTAAAAGTTGGATGGAATTAACGTATGAGTGCTATGTGTCGTGCCGCATAGGATGTCATGTGTAATGCCACTTAGAATTAATTAGCTACATAAATGTTTATTTATGGCTGAACTAATGCAATGCTATATTTATTTTAAAAAATGACTTTTTGCATATTTTATATATTTATTAATACACTATAATAAAATATTTATTGCATTAATAAATTAAAATGGTGGTACGTAAAGTTTGCCCATAAAATCAGATGTTACATTTATTAGAGAATTTTGACAAGAAAATAGTAAATAAATAATTATGATACGAAAACAAAAGTAATTTTAAGTGATTTAATAGGAAGAAAAGAAAAGAAACAACAATAACTCAAAAACAAAATAATTATGTTGTTCTCGAGTTATTATTACTTTTAAAATTGATATATTTTTATTGCATAATTGTATTTAATGAACTTAAAATAACAATTAGTTAAAATTCTTGCTTACATATTTTATGTAGTCATTAGTAAGACGATGATATAATCTTTATTAAATAATAATTAATTAAGATAAATAAAAAATCTAGTCCATTTATCTAAACTTGCCCATAAAAGAAAAGAAGTTTCATGCATTAGAGAATTTTTAAAAAGTATTAAATAAATAATTATGATATAGGTAAAAAGGAATTTAAAATAATTTAATGAAAAAAGAAAAAAATAATGATAACTCAAAAAATAATTATTTTATAATGCAATATCAACTTTATATATTAGAGTGACCCAATGTTGTATAGTCTTTACTAGTAATATATTATATATAAAACAAATTATCCCATACACTGCAAGGGCAAAACGTACTTATTATTTTTTTTTAAAAGAAAAACCCTAAGTGGGTCAAAAGACCCAAATAAGGAGATGACAGATGACCCGAGGGCTGAAATGATCCCTAGGGTTTAGCCAGGACGTACATATAAAAGCCCTTTTCACCATCTCACCACGGTCTTCTGCTGCTGGTGTTAGAGCGAAGGCCGCAATCTTACAAAAGGAAGAAGAGCCACCTTTTCTTGCTCTGAACAACTCCCACAATCGACAATGGCGACGAGGCAACTTACCCAGAAGGAAGCTGACATCCAAATGATGTTAGCTGCTCATGTTCATCTTGGCACCAAGAACTGTGACTTCCAAATGGAGCGTTACATCTTCAAGCGCCGCTCTGATGGTAATCGCCTCTTTTTCTCTCTTGTTTTCTCCTTATTCTTCTGGGTATTCTTAAATTTTCATGGCAAAGTTGGGATTTTGTTCTTATGGGGTTATTGCTGTTATAGATCTGTAGATAGGTTTTTGCTATTGATTTGTTTCATTTGTTTTTTTTTTTAATTGGGTGCTTCAGTATCTTATGCTCCTTCTTTGAATGCCATTATGCTTTGAATTGTGATCAATTCGATCTGTTTGAAGATAAATGATTTGAAGTTTTCTAGTTATTTTGAGAGCTGAAAGCAGAGATTTGAATGGATATTTTCTGATGAGATATGAAAATTGTAGGCTTCATTGTCATTGAAGTCCATGCTTGGTATTGTTGGAGTTAGGTGTTCGCACTAAACATAAGTTTTCCGCCTGTGGTTGTGTTTAGTCTAAATAAACTGGAGCAGTCAATTGAGGAATTTTCAATTCATCTTCAGAATTTGGGGCAGAATTGCAGAAAATTATGAACTTTGCTAGAATAGGTTTGATTACCTGCAATCTGTTTCTTTCCCCTCTGGGAATGTTTTGTGGATTTTTGGATTTTAATTGTTGCAAAGCTTGCCTGGACAGAATACTGAGTTTGTAAATTACTTTCTGAATGAATGACTTATAGGAATTCACATCATCAACCTTGCCAAGACGTGGGAAAAGCTTCAAATGGCTGCCCGAGTTATTGTTGCAATTGAGAACCCCCAGGAAATCATTGTTCAATCTGCTAGACCATATGGTCAGAGGGCTGTTCTGAAATTTGCTCAGTACACTGGAGCTCATGCCATTGCAGGGAGGCACACTCCTGGTACATTTACCAACCAGCTTCAAACTTCTTTCAGTGAGCCTCGCCTCTTGATCCTCACCGACCCTCGTACTGATCATCAGGTAATGCCTTGAATCCGTTGACTTTTGTTGATGTGAATTGTTCACCTGTTTGTGATCACTGGTCAAGTTATGCCTAATTGCTTTTTGTGGGATTCATGTCGTTCAGCCTATTAAGGAAGCTGCCCTTGGGAACATTCCTACAATCGCTTTCTGTGATACGGATTCTCCCATGCGTTATGTGGACATTGGTATCCCAGCCAACAACAAGGGCAAGCACAGCATTGGGTGTCTGTTCTGGCTTTTGGCACGTATGGTGTTGCAAATGCGTGGAACCCTTCGTCCAGGGCAAAAATGGGATGTTATGGTACTCCTCCTTCGCTCTTCCCTTGTGCTGGTGATAATTCTGATATGAGATGGTTCGCATGAGACAAGCTTATTTTTTTCTTCGTAAGATGAGGCAAACTTCTTTTACTTTGCCCACTTATATGGGCCAACGACCATTTTCCTACATGTCATGAGTCATGATGATGATATATAACGTGACAAGAACCCTTTTGTTGACAATAATAAGGTCTTCTCCTAGTTTTACTGTGTGCACAGTGCGCTCTATGTTTCTTCAAGCTGATGCTATGTTGTTGATGCCCCTCGTGCCGATTGTGTTCTTTGTCTATTGTGTGTGCAGGTTGACCTGTTTTTCTACCGCGAGCCTGAAGAAACCAAGAAGGAAGAGGAGGAAGAAGTTCCAGCCATCGCTGATTACGGAGTGACTGATTACACTGCTGCTGGGCTTCCTGGTGATCAATGGGGTTCCTCCATCCCTGATGCTCAATGGACCCCTGATGTGGCTGCAGCACCGCCTGTGGTACCTGTTGCTGGTGTTTCTGACTGGGATGCTGCTCCTCAAGGTAAGAACGTGTTCCATGTTAGTGGTCTTGTGTTGTGTACGTACTTGAAGCATGGGTGTTTATTGATGAAAATGAGCACTAACTGATGTCGATATGCCTTTTGATGATCCAGTTGCTGCCGGTGATGGGTGGGATGAGGCAGTTCCACCACCAATGGTGGCTCCAGTCATGGCCACAGGTGCCCCTCCAGCCACTGGCTGGGAGTAAGACTTGCGAGAACCTCTTTGGCTCTGGAGTTTTGGTTCCTGAAACAGTTGGGAAGCCCGACGTTACTTTCGCTTGAGTTTAGATGTAGGGCCTTAGTTGAAGGACTGATCTTGTCGTCTCCTTTTTACATCTTTCGCCGCCTTATGGCGTATCTTGTGAGAAATTAATGGTTACATACTCGAGAAATAGTGTTCGACTTCTTCATGGTTGATGGTTCGTACAAATCAAGTTATTTGTGGTTTTGGTATGATAGTGGATTATTTGAATATTTGTTTTTTTGTTATGCTGATGGGGCCTAAAACAGGTGGATTTCTTGGCTGCGTATGGATACCTTGTTTTTTGGAACCAAACGAAGGAAAGCTGCGCTGAATTGGTTAATGTTTTTAGTTTATTTTTGAAACTTGGGTGATAAACTCAAAGTTTCTAGTTTCTACACTCCAAATTTGTGTAATATGTACTACTATTACAAGATGAAATGAACAGATGATCAAATCGCCTCCATCACTTTGAGTAGGTAACTACAATGCGAGCCCCTTGGCTTTTGTTTGCGTATTTGATCAGGTCAAAACAGCCAATTTTAGATCCCATTCCTGTGAAAATCAGGAAGCACATATGATCATCTTGCCAGAACTAAGAAGCTGCCATAGCCCGGAACATAAATCCTCTTCTTCTGAGATCCCGAGACATGGAGCATCGATCTATGAAGTATGATCCTCTTGCCAGAAGAGCTTATGTTGTACGTAGAATACTTGGCTAAGAAACCCTTTCGGGCATTGGAGAATGCTTGGTTGAGAAACCTTTTCAGGCATTGTATCCAACGAAAGCTTCATAATTAGCCAAATTTCTTTCACAGATATCCTCCCACAAAGTCCTTTCTGATTGTGTTAATCACGATGAATTTCCACTTGACTAAGAAACCCTTTCGGGCATTGGAGAATGCTTGGCTGAGATGCCTTTTAGGGCATTGTATCCAACCAAAGCTTCATAATTAGCCAAATTTCTTTCGCAGATATCCTCCCACAAAGTCCTTTCTGATTGTGTTAATCACGATGAAAAACGAGGAAAAACTATGCTTGTTTTGCCTCGTTTGTACCTGCAAAATTGCCTATAAGAGATCTTGGTCCCTAGGCACTCTTGAAGGCAGCTAAATAATGCAAAGCACCTTAAAGTGCACACTGTTTCCACAGCAAAGCGGGTGTGAAGGCACTGCTGCACCACATTTTCTAAGTTGCACCTTGCACTACCCAACATCCACTTCAGGACAAGGATTCAAAATGCGGTTTCAATCACGATTGCGTTTCGGTCGTGATATGAAAAAGTCGCTTTAATGCGGAAATCGGGTTCCATGTCGCGGCGAAAAAGCGGTTCGACCAACTCAAAAACCTTTTGATGTGGTCGTATCGTAGTGAATTACGGACTCTATGTTTATATCAGAGGACCATACAGTTCTTTCGTTCTGAAGATATTCCTTTGTAGGCAGTGGAAATTTGAAATGCATATTGACAACAGTGGAGACTTCTCAGATGTTCGTAAAGAAGGGTAATGAGGGAACGTGTAGGATAAGCCCATTGTCATGCTTATGCGAAGATTTTCCTCAATCATGGAACTTCATTCCTGCAGTTTTTCCAATTCACACATTTGCCGTTGTGCACCCCGTGTAAGACTTGTGTCCAGTTCCTCAGATTATCCAGTCTGGTACGGTGGATCAAATTTATCAGCATTTTCCCTGAAACAATTGCGACCATTCCAAACCATTGGCCTCCGAGATCCATAAGAAGCCTCCCAAAAGAAATATATGGAATGATCCTACAATGAATAGAGGGCATCAACTGGTGAATGAGACAATACCATTAAGACACATGAGACCCCCCCCCCCCCAAAAAAAAAATCTCTTACTGATATAGGTGAATCTACAACGTCAATCAAACACCAAGTTTCAGAGAAAAGCAACAGACTCCGGTAAATCTAAAATATGAATCTCTATGCAGCAGAGCTGCATGGAGCTTAAAGAGAATGACATGGATCAGTAATGTCAAAGTGAATACGTCTGGCAGAGAATTTGTAAAAACTATTGGTGCATCTCCATGTTACAACAGGATATTGATGAATTTATCTTGTAAGCTCAACCAGTCAAAAGCCAAAATGCCTACCTGGATTTGTTCTTCAAGAGAATTGCAGCTACACCTTAAATGTTGAACTTATCATTCAAATTACTCCTTAATGGAACTAGTTCACCAACTGCTGGCTGCAAGTGCCCCAGGAATCTGTTCAAAATGGTTATTGATGTCATTTTTTCTGAACATTGGAGAGAAATTCTCAATCCAAGGTCAATAATAAGCAGCAAACTGCAAAAGGGATGGTCTAGTGGGATTTGGCCCGCCTTCCATCAAGGAGCTATGGGGTTCAAATCCCGCTAACATACTGGGAGAAATTCTCAATCCAAGGTCAATAGTAAGCAGCTACACCTTAATTCTTATTAACCAACTACTAGAGCCTATTCCTGCATACCATAATTGGTGGATGATTTAAAAGTACCTTATTATGTGCTGCAGATCCACCATATTGTTGAGCCAGGGCGTCTCCATTGCCTCATATATTGTTATTAGTTCGAATGCTAACGTGTGACTAAAATCCAGTTCTTCAGAACCAGTTATCCCCAGGGCATCCAGCTGATGGCCAAGAGCAACATAACTATACAGATACTGGGCAACATTTGTGCGATCCAAGGAATCTGGGCAGTTGGTTCGTAGGATCCCCTTCTGATGCTTGTCATTTTTATTAACATTGCTGGACTTAGAGTTCTGACTTCTGAGAGTAACTGCAGCTGCTATTACTCCTGGATCACAAGTTTATCAATAAGCATGTATGAGTATTAAATCAAGCCAACATATACAAGCTAGCAATAGCGTTCTAAACTTGTAAACGATACTTCATTCAGGCCAATCTAAGTATGCCGGTTGAAATCGGTTATACTATACACGAGAAATGGGCCAAAAAGATAAGAAGGAGGAGAAATTTATGAGGCTTCTTTGCCCTCTTTATAAAAGGCGGAGTGCTAGGTATTTGAAGATGATCCAAAATAGTGAGTTAATCTAAATGGGAATGGAGTTCATTCACAGGCGAATAATCCCAGCTTTCCAATATACTGCAATTACAAGAGTTCACGTCTGTTCGTCACAGCTCTCAACTTTCAGAGGAGTTGGCATAACAGAAGTTATGTGGTTTGACATATACTGAGCTAGATTATTTTTGTGCTACAAGATCTTATCAAGTTTTGTGTACGGGCAACCGCAATGCATGACCAATTGGATGCTTCATTGCTTCGACATAACAATTTATTAAGTATATTCTAACAAAGGTTGGTTCACATAATTCAATCCTTGCATTTTGGCAAATTAAATACTCGGTTTTTTGACTAGTCAGCATGGCTTATTGGATCATTATTTGCAGACCTACCTCTATCTCTTCACCCTCTTCAATTAAAAATAAAAAAGAAAAAGAAAAAGATAAGATAGAGTAGCTTTCGGAGTATTGAAATTCACTACATAAACTTGACAATTGACTTATTTTAAATGAAATTATCTCGTTAATAGATTATATGCACCAAAAAAAAAAATTTTATTACGAATGGGTTATTTATAAGTGCATATTCATTTTAAAAAAGGTTCTCTTATGCAAAGTTTCATAAGATCATATTGTATAAATTTATACAATACGCTTATTTCTATGGGGAGGATAAAAAGTATGCGTATTATAAATTCAATCTATGTGTCTTTATTCTAATAATGAAAATATTGGTATTATCTAGGGTGTGGTTGGACAGAAGAATCTGAGAATTCATTTGTAATACACAGTAACTTGTATGTCATTGTATGAGGAACTGATATGATCAGATTTAATTAGCCGCTTGAGTTCAGAGGAGATGATATGTTCAAGACATTTCTTCACAGAAAAGGAAAAGGTCTTCACATGGTCAATGACTCATGTGCCTTGTTCAAGTTAAGACCTTCACATCCTTAATAAAAATAAATGTGTTATAATTATATTTTCATTGAGCGCATCACATTTTTTTAATCTACATTATACGCGCCATCATTAGAAGATAAAATACTCCCCACTTCCTTTTCTAACATAATCAAAGTAGATCTCATAATTTTTGTTGAAGAGGTTGTGTTCGTAATTTATTCTCATTAACTGCCGATGAGATCTCAGTTAAGTGTTTAAGATTGAGGTCCTAAGTATATTATATTTCAGGTTCCATTACCCCTCCCTCTTGTATTGTATTATATTCGGGGCTCATTTGAACTAAAAAAATCCGCTTAGGTTTGTTTAAATGGCAGCTTGAATACCTTACCGGTAGGTGACACATGCCATTGATAAATAAAATAATTCACCACCAATGTACATCCATGCACCACAAAAAACAAATCCGACTTAGAAAACTGACTAAATTTCATGGTGGAGCACAAATTTTCCCGTACAGATGAAAGGTCCGAAAGAGGCATAGCTTTCCTCATCAATCATTGCAGATTAGTGCTTTTGGAGAAAGCTTCTTTGTTTATGTAAAAAGTAGCAGCATAGAGAAAGTGGTAAAAACATCCGACTATTACAGAGAAAATGTCATTGAAACAATCATCATTCATCATTCATCATTCATCATTCATCATTCACCATTCATCAATAAAACCTGTCCATAATCTACCCAGACTTCAGGTTGTTCCTAATTTCCTTTTCGACAGCTGGTCAGAAAAAAACCAGCACATATAAAAATGTACGGACCATAGTCTCTGACAACATTTCACACCCACTTGACAGCAAAGTCTCATCAACATAATGCTTATTATTTTCTTAAGATTAGCTTCTCCAAATCTGGATCCATCCAGATTCAAGAGATTACAAAACTCAAAAGATTACAAATTCGGGATTTTAAATAGAACCAAATAATACAAGAGATCCAAAAGAACCCTAACTGATTGTTTTTGAACTTCCATAGGGCTGTGACTCTGAGGGAAAGAGTTTTTCTGGCACTAAGCTATCACCCTCCCTCCCTAACAAACCCCCCCCCCCCCAAAAAAAAAAGAGAAAAAAAAATACCCACAAAAATGAAGATCTAAATGAAGAGAAAAAGAAGTTGGATTGTCACTCATGTGCACAGTGTACCGACCTTCCTCCTCCCATATGTCAAATTTTCCCAATTGTTCTATTGTGAAGATCACAGTAGTTGTTGATCAATCAGCACATAGGAGGGCAGAAATATGTACGAGTAACTAGTTAGGAATAAAATTCCTCATTTAAAAACAATTATATTGAATAAAACTGAAAAATTACCTAGAAATACCAAGGTGCAGCTGCGACTAGCAAAATCATGTTAACCGCATATACATACAAAATTGAGCATAATGGAAATTTAATTTATACCCTCAAGGTCTGGAGCCCAGGAGGAGATGACCAAGACCTCCAGAAAAGAATTTAGCTGAATATGAATAATGAATATTTACTCTTGGTAATTATTCTGTGCTATGTACGAATGCCAAGAGGTCTTCTAAACCATCTGTCTTCAAAATTTATTTTTGTTGGGACAACCCAATCCTTCGGATGGGGCTGACTCGATAATGCTAGGATCGATCTTGAGCTGGTGAACCGGTGTAAGTTTTTAGGCTAATGTTGTTCCAAACTCTACCCATTGCGCAAAGCTATCTGGAAACTCATCAGGCATAGGTGATGCAGTACTTTGCCGTCCCTAAAGAGGCAGAAGAAACTTCAGTGCGTTGGTAAGATTCTTAATTCTAGCCATATGGGCTGAATTATGCAGAATGGATAAGAGGCAAAAAATGTGATGCTAGTACATATGAATCCAAATAGGTGTTGCACTTTAAAGTGGTAACTATGGTATGCATATGGCCTGTTCTTAAATCAGAAGATGTGGATTTCTGGAACTTGGTCGTGGAAATTCATAAGATGTAGTGAGAAAGAAAACCCATTTTAGATTAAGATTGGCGTTTTACAGAACTACAAGTCTACAACTACAATATGTATGAGAGTGAAAAAAATCGACACAATTAAAGATTTTTCTGCAAACCATCTGTTCAGGGTTCTGACTTCTGAGAAATGTCGTTAAATAGGCATTGTTTCACTAACAGATTGCAGTTGACCCAAGCCGAGGCATTTGCAAAAACACTGCAGGGACATCTTTTCAACAGAAAATAAACCTAGCAGAATGTTAAATCAAGGAAGACTGACCTCCATCATTTCATTCATGTTGCTCCCAACCACAGAACCACTGGCAGGAGAACTTACAAGTGAAGATCTGCACTCATATCAGAATCAAAAGTGAACATATGTTTGTGTTATGAAAAATAGATAATTAACTAGGCAAGCATACGACACATTCATAGTTCCTCTACTGGACACAAGATATAACTAATGGAGTGCGCATATGAACGTTATTTGGAAGGTCTGTGTATATAAAAAGGAAAGTCAATACTTTACCTATCATATGTTTCCTCTTCACATGAATTTCCTGAAGAAGAAACCCAATCTAGAGCAAGTATATCTGAACAATCAAATTCATCTCCATGTTCATTGTAGCAGCTACATTCACCTCTCAGATATTCGGCATCTGGCATATCAGTGAAAAGCTGCCGGGCACACATGGATGGAGTGAACCTGGAAGTAGTGTTTATCACAAAAACAGCAACAGTTATCGTCGGAAACATAATTAGACAATCAGACAGTGTCTTCCCATAAAAGAGCATAGAGGTTTTTTTTTTTGGGGGGGGGGGGGGGGGGCACAGCAATTCACATTGTTTACAAATGTGTAGCCCAAAAAACTTAGTTCATAGATGCACCATCCTCAGACCACAGATTTGCAATTCACTCACTTTATTTCCTGTGCTCTCTGAAAGATCACAAAGTTTACTTTTCAAGATTTACAAATCTGAATATAGTTATTATTTCAGGAATAACCCTGATATCATACTTCAAAGAAACTTAACTTGGATGACCATTTAGCAATGTGTGTGTCTTAATTGGCTAAAGATCTTTCACGATCCCAAAAACAAAAAGGGACACAGTTTACCTGGAGTAAGTTATATCAGTATCACAGGTCGAAATCTCAGGTGTTGACTCTGATATACCAGTTTGGTCTTCTTTCAGATCAGGCAAAGGACGGTGGCAGCTGCTACTATCTCTGACATCAGCTGGTGTAGCAGGTGAACTACTCTCATACATCAAAACTCCATCTGACAAAGATCTCTTCAAAAATGACCTAGAAGAAAAAGAAGCATGCTTACACCATAAGAATTGGCAAGAAAGATTGCTGTATACCTTCCAGTGAACCACATCAATACATCATAAACAGACGCATGCCTCATTAAGCATTTTGGCTATTTCATTCTCATTGAGAATACCATTGACCCGTGTATTTTGAATTCTATAGGAGCCCAAAGAACCCGCAGCAACACCTTTGAAACTGTGACAACATGAATGGACAATCCGAAACAAGATCATGAGTATATGGTAAGTCCATCAGAATAGCTAGATTCATCCAATCCTCAGACTTAAACCTATTTAGACCTACTCCCCAAGTATGGTCAATACATCATGAAGAAAGAAAATGCATGAAAGCCCATAGAAATAGACTTTGTCCCATTCTGATACAAATGAGCGCTAATGATTCCATAATTGGCAGTAATTATACGCTATTGAATTAAATGAAGTTCTAAAGTGCGACTTGGCAATCAATACCGGACATAGCTACAATGGAATGTCTAGAAAGACTTATACTGAAGCCTGTGCCAGAATGATAACTTCCTCGAGTAACATAACATGTTTCAGCGCTTCTCGCATAATGATAGCACCATATTACATGCACAGTTAAACTTAATAATCTTGACTCCAGATCATCATGTTAGAAAAGGGGCAAAAATGTAAAGTATCCCAACATGCAAGGACAATATACCTGGAAAATTCATGTGACATTGGTGGGGTAAGTCTTCCAATGTTATAGTGATGATCTGAATCAAGTTCCCACAATGCAGGTTTACCCACTTCAGGCTGAAAGTGCCCCAAGAACCTACTCAGAATTACACCCATAATTATGGATAAAGTAGTTATAAGTAAATCCTAGAGAAATTAGATGTAGAGGTTTGAGAATGTATAAATGACATCTGGTTTTGATTTTATCCATAACAACATTTAACTTGAAAGGAATGAAATTTTAAAACTGTTAAACAAGGTAACAAGAAACTTCAAATGATCATAAAGACCATAGGACAGAAACCATGGCAACAACAGCCAACTCACAAGTTGATGGCATCTTGCTTCTCAGGATCCAAGTATGCATTCCTTAAGTAACGTTGCAGAGTTCTAATAAGCTCCTGGGACTGGGTTGCTGCCTTCCAATGACCTCTCCGTTCTGAGAATATCTATCAGAATCATGAACACATAGTAAATGTTAAATTGATAAAGAGAAAATACAGAATCTAAGACCAATAAATTAAAAATATGACAATGCAAAATTATGGAAGGTTAGTTGTGAAATCAGACCTAAGACAATGGAAAACTTACTGTTTAGAGATATCCGATAATCCAATTACCACAGCAGGTTATTATAGAATATAAATATTTAAATTGCATAGCAACAGCCTAAATATAGCATAGATTTCATTATATTCCTTTTGTGCAGTGTCAAAGAATCAAATTATAACCTGTAAGTCTAAATAAGCCTTCAGGAATCGAAGTATGTACTGTCTTTGAGAAAAACAAACTAATTTGCGTGTAATTGGGTCATGTCGTATGCTCATGTATGGCCCTTACCTTACATGAACGGTAGATCCCTAGAAAAGGTCCAAAGCCTATTATCATCTCAAGCGAGAGTGTCTGCCGCAAGAGTTTGTCAAAATTACAACGTGTCACTTCCAAAGTATATAAATACACTCTAGGGCTCTTATCCAGAAGCATGTTTTCTAGGGACTTGAGAGCAACAAAAATTCCTGTCTACCTCTCTCCAGAATTCTCTACATTTCCTCTAGTGTCTACAAAGAGAAAGATCTAGTCTCTCTTTTAGAACCCATCTTTTATTAGATACATTTTATCTTGAGTTCCTCATATGATTTAAGCATTCAAAGGGCTTTCTTTCGGGATACCTCTGAGAAGCAGGGAAGGAACTCCCTTCCTTGTGTAGGTTGAGTGACATTGAACATTGCACATTCCACTCAAAGATCCAAGACTCAAACAAGATGCCCAAATGCAAATTAAAGACCTTCACAAACTTCTCTATATTCTAGAATGCAAGCAAACAGTTCAATTAGTGCATTTTCAATGCTCAAACTGCAAATAAAGTGATGGCCATACATCGTCCTTCTCTCTTCTCTCTCCCCCCTCCCCCTTCTGGGAGTTGGGAATTATGATAAATTTGTACGAGGTAGTGCAGGGTATTGAAGAAAAAGTATACAATAAATATATGATTCATAAGCTAATTCTTTGATAGAAAGCACCCATCAAATTATAAAATTTTTAGTACAAAATAAGAAAGTAAAATACCTTATTGTGTGCTGCAGAACCACCATATTGTAATGCAAGAGTGTCACCCATTGCCTCATAGAGCTCCATTAAACTATCAGCCAACTCATCATCCAGATCAATTTTAGGAGTGGGATTTATTCCTATGGCATGTAACTGATGGCCTAGAGCAACCAAACCAAATGCGTATTGAGCCACATTTGTGCGATCCAAACAATCAATGCAATTGGTCCTCAAAACTCCATTTTGGAACCTCACAATCTTTGGCTGGGAGCATTCCTCTATGGTATTTGCGTCTCCAAGCTCTATAGCGACATAGGAGAAGCTAGATGACACCTCATGGTTCATAGATGATGGTAGTTGACAATAAAAGAATCCAGTTTGATCCAAAGCATTGCCAGCCACTTTGTTCAAAAGCGTCAATACCTTGGCACCTCTACTGAAATGTAACATGGCTTCATATATCAGTCATACTTAAATCCAAAAGTTGGTATTTACAAACACCACAAAGAACCAAGCAACTAGCTTACATGCGGTAGAGTCTAGTGAGATCCACGGTCCGAAACTTCAAGCGATTCTCTTTATCCAAGTCTCTATTGATGGTAGCAACTGCCTTAACAAACTCCACATGGAGAACGGACTCACGGGGTTTCTTCTCCTTTGTCTACAATTAATTTATGACTACTTATATATCAATTGTTAAACTGAATACGTGCATAAACTTGCACAGCAAATAAAGGAAAATGGTATACCTTAATCAAATTTAATATGAATATCGGGCTTCCATATCTATCTACAAGGTTTTGAAAATGTCGTCGGGTTGCCTCATAATTATGATCCTCCTTGGACACTGTGTGGATAAAGAAGCATTATCAACAATATCATGAAAAGCCTTTTTTTTCTTTTTTTAAAAATAAAAAAACGATGTCATGAAAAGTAAAATTTCCTAAAGCAGAAAGCCTCGAACATACACATAATGTCGGGCTTAATATTTAACCGTGAAGTCTCTTGGGACCAAAAAAGGGGGATAGAGCCCCTTATTTGCACAACAGAACTAATTTCTGAGACAAGTCCACCATCAACCTCTTCAAAGACAATCTGCTCTGTCTCCACATCATTAGCAGCTCGACCCTTCTCATTTATACCTCGTTTCAAATACCTGCCATGAGGGGAAAAAAGGACAAGAAAAGTAAAGAGTTCATACTCATCCATGCATTGCAAACAACATCGAAGAAAAGATAAGCATATAGGACTACATCTAAGGCATGCCTGAAGGACAAAATTATTCTTGTGAATAAGTTCACAAATGATAAGAAAATACTACGGCAGAAGAGAATTCAAATACATAAATTGCACGACAAAGAAGTTAAAAAAAAAAAAAAGAACAAAGCAAAAATTATTATTTATCTCAAATTTGCCAATGATTAATAAGGGCAAATACCTGGTTCCAGCATAATGACGTGATCGTCTGGCAATAAGAGTAACATGGAAAGTTCGACCAAATTTTGAAAATTTTACCTGAAGATACAAAATATAAGTAGTTATCACATCAAAATTCCTTGATAGTGCAAAGACATTTTTCATCAAAAATAAACTAAATTTAGTATGCCTACAAATGTCCATTACTTCGGTAGTATTAAACGCAATAAGTTGACAAATCCAAAGGTGGAGAAGAGAAGGGAGCATGCCCGTTACTTCAGGAACATTCTGAACTAAACTACACTCGCAGTGCAATATAGACACTTTCACACAAAGCAATAATTACTAGGTACAGAGATCTACAACAAAGAATCGCAGAACACTATACATCAGAGACGTCTTTATTAGATAAAACACATTAAAAGGACGTTCAGCAATGTCAATACCTGTTTGAAGAAGCCATGTACTAATGGAACTGTCCAAAGGGTATTCTGCAGATGGCTTCGAATTCCTCGAGTCAAGAATGCATTCCAGACAAACATTGTTTCATATGGGACTAATTTCGTATCATCACCACATAGATTCTTTTGTAGCGTATGCATGATATGGTAGGAGTAGCTGAAAAAGAAGTCCTTCGTGATGTCTATTGAGGACAGGAGCTTCTTGTATCTAGTAAATTTAACAAGAAAGAAAATGTAATAATTATACATAGAGGAACACATAGCAGAAGGATGAAAACAAGTCACAAAAGAATGAAATGCAAAAAGTAAACATAAACAAGAAATAAAACCCAAAAGGAGATGAACTGAAATTAATAGGAGATATAGTTTCTCCCTCCAGAACCCAGTGATGCCTTGTCTCATTCAACTAAGTTATCCTAACATCAGATAATGAATATTGACCTTTCACATTTGCGGAAAACAAAATTCAAAATGGCATATACCAAAGGTAGATGGAATAGGACCCCCTCTAGTATGTGATTATACTATATTTACAAAAATAAACAAATAAATAAAACAGGGACTATCATTTAGAGTAGCTAGCTTGGAACACTACGCAACTACTGATATTGATCCGCAACGACTATAATGAATTGAGCACAGAGAAGTTTTACCTCCTTAAGAATGTAGAACTTCTAAACAAAAATTGACCATCCGCAAGGCTTAAATTCAGATCAGAAACCAGCAATGGAAAACAAAAATAAAAGGAAAGTACTCAATTTTGATTCAAAAGAATATACATCTCCAAATGCTAACTAAAACTCTTACAAGTACGAGGTACATATACAATCTAACATTTACAAGCAGAATGGGCCAAAGACCTGCTTTCTTTCTTAGAATTATCCAAGTTGGACCGCACTGTTGAATGCGGAATTGGTATCATTTTGCTCTTGGAGACAGCATATATTGCATGACCACAAATCATCCCTACTTTCCTCCTCTCCGTTATAAGAATCATATGGTATGGTCCCAAGAATTTGATGAATCCTACACATGGATGAAAACCATATAATTTAGTCATGATTTCATGAGGCACATTCCCATTAATAAACAGAACGCAGAGAATCCACTTACCCACAATACCATAACAAGTGGTGACAATTCTCAGCCCACCTGTACACCTATTTCCTTCATGTATCCGTTCCAGAAGAGTGCGACATTCATGATAAGAATACACTGTGGGGTCTTCACAAAGAACAAGATCAGAAGGCTCTGACCTATCAATCTTTAAGACTCTCCAGAACTTTTTAGTTTTGTCTCTTCCCACCAGATAGAAGTTCTGCTCAGTTGAACACCAACGAATGTGTGATAAGTTGTTGAATACAATACAAACAGTTGTAAATAATCTCCCTTTTCTCAAACAAACCAATATCTATCTTGCATAATTTGATCCAAATAATTGCTGCTCTGCCGATATGGAATGAGAACTACCCAGGCACAATAACCAAGTAAACCAATTCCTAAGTCTTTGTGGCAAAAAAGATCTTGCATTTGCAATAGTTTCCTAAATCATTATTTAAGCACATTTATAATCTCCAAATTTATCAACATTATGGGGGACACAAGTCTCCTCAGACAGATAACATGTGTTGAAAGCCCCTGTACGTGAGCTTGACGGTGAATATATGATTTCAAGTATCAAAAGTAGGTTTCACTAGCAGAACATATGGGTCTGAAGGGTTACCTAGTACAGCAATGGAAGACTAATGCTTGCATAAAACTGTGGACAGGTTGCAAGCTCTTTTTGTCATATGCTTTGCATTTGGACCTCTTTTCATCAAATGCTTTGGAGATTTAACGCCTCCATCAATTAGGAATAAACCACTAATCACATAGGTAAGATCAGCTGCCTAAAATCGGCCTAAAATTGTGAGAGAGAGACAGAGAAAGAGGAAAAAAATGCACGAACCTGACTATAGTCAACTACCTAATGTATCCTACAGTTACAGGTTGTCACCAAATAATTCAGACTAGTAATAGGATGAGTTCAATCACATGTACTGCAAATTCAAACCGTAAAAGATTGTAATCTTAATACTTTAATCATATAGCAAAATACGACATTCTATTATAAGCAAATCTATTAATTGACAAATGTGTCAAAGACATAGCAAATGGCACACAGAATCCACTTTCTGTCTGATCAATAACCAAATATGCACAAAAATTCTCATTCCACCTCCTTTCTACGAATAAAAGCAAAACTCTAGATGGTGGACCAGTGAAAGTTACAAGCACTATCAACAAAAATTCCAAATTCACAATCAATCAATCAAAGCCTACACTTTAGCTCGCCAATCATTCAAAAGCCTTTCAGAAATCAAACGCAAAGAGAATCACCGTAAGCGATGATGATAGAAAAATAATCAAAAGACCAAAAATCCAACACCGCATCGAAATTCAACGCTAATTCAGTAAGAGGAGAGAGAAAACTAAGAAATTTAAGGTCAACGGATGTACCGAGCGAGTCTCATAGAGCTTGAATTTGACAAGTTTATAAGAAGGAAATGATTCCGGCTCGTCTTCATCGTCTTCAAGATCAATTAAGGTTTGATCTTCCATCTTGTTCATATCAGCATCGCTGCACTTGCTTTCTGACCCCATACACTCACCTCGCTTCGATCCCGAGCCAACTCAGGCCCAGGTCAACTCAGTTCGAGTTCAGCATACAAGCAACAAACTCAAATTCAGATATTCAATCACACCAAACTCCAACATCGCAGACGATCAACCAACATGAACTCCTCCAAATTTTGCAAACAAGAAGAACTTCTAAAATCAAATCAAAACCAGAGACTCAAACTCGAATTGAAGTGAGGAAGGAGTTCATCAATGGAGGCTTCGAGGATGTTCTTCGACTGTGTATACAATACGAGTATGTATGGGAAGAGAAATGTGGAGAGAGAAAGCAGATCGTAAGAGCAGAGAAATTCAAGAGAAGGCGTTTGAGGAGAGAGAAAGAGGGTGAGGGGGAGTAACCAGATGAGATGATCAGAGAGAAAGAGAGAAAGACAGAGAAGAGAGAGAAGCAAGCGCACAGAATTGTTGGGGGCGACTTGAAAGCCACATAAACAACTGGGAAGACAATAACAAGCTGACCTAATTTTTTTTTTTTTAAAAAAAAAAAAGAGGAGGAAAATCAGTAACTATAATTATAAATGATTACCTCCGGAAGTTTTGGACGCAAAAATTGAAAATCAAAAATCAGTATTTACGTCATACAGTCGCGAATAACCCCCCCCCCTTCTAGCGAGAAGGACAATTTGTAACCCGCAAGGAAGTATTCCGTTTTTTTTTTTTTTTTTTTGGTGGTTGTCATTGCTGGTGCTTTATGTGAATTTGTTTAATATTTTTTTATTTAGGAATTTATTATGTTTAAATTTAAACTGATAAAAAGTTTTTTTTATCCTTTAAATACATAAAAATACGGGGAAAAAAGTAATACTACATAAATCATATTGATGGATTAAATTTATATTATAAAACTAAGTTTGTCAAGTTTGAAAGGCTTGAAACTTCATCGTTTTAAGCTCATAAGCCCTTGCAGCAAATTATAAATGTTTCACTGAAAATCCTACTATTTTCTATGAGAACAATGCATATCGAATTTGCATAATGTTTTACATTTTATAAGATTAAAAAAATAAAAAAAGTAGGTTTTTGGTATTGAGTGGTGTTTAGTTGGAAGAGGCCGGTATCGCTGGGTGCATACTAGTTACATATCGGTATTTGATCAATCAGAATAAGACAGTGATCTATACCAATTTTTTGATTGATATGGTACATGCCAGAAAATATGGTACATATTTATAATTGTGTTTTGCGATGTAACATAAGTACGTACATTGCGTGTTTTCACTAAATATTGTTATGAAACAATAAAAAAATGAATTCTAATATTCAAGAAAAATTCTACTTTGGATTGCAACTTACTAGACAACGACATGGGAAGTAATAGGCCAGGATGCGGTGGATGAATAACAGAAAAGAACAGAAAACAGGAATATTATAGCAAAAACGAATGTGCTGCTTGCGATTTTAAGATACATGTATATATATATATATATATATATCTATATATATATATATTATATATATATATATATATATAGTGGATAAAAGGAAGCTCTTACATTTTTTATCCCTAAATTTGAATTGCCTCACGAGCCCATGGAGCTCAATCTACTTAAACTCTATTACACTTACATGTATGACGAGCTCGACCCAAGCTTGCTCGAATTTTTGAGCTGTACTTTTTGAGTTTTCCATCAAAGTAGGTCACCTCGTCCACCTCAAAATAACAATTACATGCTTACACACACACATATATATATATATATATATATATATGTGAGTATGTATGTTTGTATGTATTATAAGTTCTCAAATCCGGAGGTTGATAGTAATAGAAATAAGGATCATTTAGAGAATTTGTGGTAATACAAGAAGAGATAAAATTAGGAATGAGCGTTTAGAGACAGAGTAGGAATGACACCCTATAGAGGAAAAGTTGAGAGAAAATAGGCATAGATGGTTTAGTCATGTGAAGAGGAAAAGTATGGATGCACTTGTCAAAAAATGCGAAATGATTAGAATGTAGAAGAGACAGAGGAGGACCAAAGGAGGGCTGGAATGAAGTAATTAAGCATGATTTGAATTATTTACGGCTTACGAAAGACATGGCTCATCGTAGAGGTCTGTGAGAGTCCAGGATTAAGATTGTGGAATGTGGATAGCTTGTTTTGTATTTTTCCTTGGCTTTCGAATGTGTAGGGGGTTGTTGTGTTATATTGACTATTATTTTATCTTGTGTTTGCTGCTGGACTTTGGATTGATAACAGTATGACAGTAGTATTTATTCGTCTTTCACCTCTTGTTGATTAAGGCACCAATCTTATCTCTTATGCATTGTTTTCTTATATTCAAGACTATTTACGTAAATATTACATGTGTTTATCATATTTGGCTTATCAAAATATTTTTAACAGCAAATTATTTTTTGAAATGTTGTTATGTTGTCTTTGGAAGTCAATATCTCTGTGGATAGAGGTGTTTTCAAAAATAACGCTATCTACATTAGAATCTCCCTAGACCTGCGAAAGCGGGGTCCACAGTGAGAGTTCATATGTATATATGTATGTGTGTGTGTGTGCGCGCGCTCGACACACAAACATGTACATTCACACATACATACACACACGTATGTATATATATGTATACATTTGTGTACGTGTACGTGTGTGTGTGTGTGCACATACATACATACATACATATATACATACATATATATATATATATATATATATATATATATTATATATATATATATATATACACACGCATATATATGTGTGTGTGTCTCTCTCTCTCTCTCTATAGATAATGATACATAAGTTAGAATATAATATACTTACATATAAATAAGGGGGAATGAACTTGAAGTCTAATATATTTAGAATTCCATCTAAACTATTATGCTAAAATCTCATTATAGAAAAGAAAATTATACTACGGGTGTGTTTGGTAAGGGGGAAAAATCATTTTTCCGAAAAATGATTTTCCCATTTTATGCCGTTTGGTAAAACAAGGAGGGGAAAATCATTTTCAGGGGGAAAATCACTTTACCCCATTTGAAGGAAATTGTTTTCCCTTGAAAAAGTAGGGAAAATGATTTTCCAGACCCGATTTTCATTACCCAATTTTGTTTCTCGTTCTATTTTCTTTTAATTGTGCCCAGAATCACTCCATTTTCACTCTCATTCTGTCTCTCATTCTTCCCCTCTTCTTCATGTTCTTCATCGATGATTTCCATCGTCAATCTTTGCAATTATTTCTTGAGTTCTCTGAACTTGTTATTGTTGCCATTCTGAAGAACTTCGCAATTTGATACACCCATTGTCTTCCCATTTGCCATTTTCTTTAATCTGGGTTTAATATCACTCAAAATCAACTGGGTAATCCTTGAGAATAGTGAAAAAATTGAGATTCATTAATGTTGACTCTCTCTTTTTCTGAGTTTATTACCGGATATATTTCTTACTGATGTTTTGAGTTTGATTTTGAAGAAGAGTGAGAAACAGAATTCGTTGGTTGGGTCAGGTCAGAGCTGTGAGCAGGAGAGGGGGTTGATGATAAAAAGAAATGAAGTGAGGGCGGGGGGATTCATTCTATCAAATAGCAAAAAATGAAGTACAAAAGAAAATTATTTTCCATTCTACCAAACAGCTGAAAATGTAAGTGAAAAATCATTTTTCTTGGGAAAATATTTTTCATGGAAAATGATTTTCTGGAAAAATGATTTCCCCCCTACCAAACACACCTTACATGCAAAATCCTTTGATCCTAACCACTTCACTCCCTAGTATGTATCTTAGTGTTAGAGTATAAAACGTAATCTTGAGCTCCGTTAAGTTAAGATTTTATTTACAATTATTATTAAACATGATATCAGAGTCTTGTTACACAATGAGAAGTCTTAGATTCAAATCTTAATAATCCCATACAAAATAGGCTTCTCAAATTAGTTGAGCAGCCTAGCACTGGTTTTTGGCCGATCACTTGGATACTCAAACGGCCGCACAGAAAAGGCTATGATTTGACTCACCGGAAGAGTTATATCCCTACACAACTTTTTGACGGCCTTTATTGAAGTCTTAAAAGAGGGTGACACATTTGCTAATCTATTACCCTCTTTTTTAGGGTTTAATTAATGATTATTCACGCACACGGATAGCTTCATTAACTTACATATTTTGACATGGTAGATGAAAAGTATTACACAATAGTTTAGTATTTCCACGGATTCGTGCGTGGATCTTTCTCGACTTAATTGTTATATTAGATAATATGTGAGAAGATAGCAATTGACAAAATTCATGTTAATTTTTTTAAAGGTGGATATTTTCGATTCTTTTTGAATTTTAATTCCTATTTGCTTGAGTTGAATAATAATATGTTATGAATGCTAAATGCCACATGTAGTTAATGTTTCATGAAGCTTCCCCTGAAAATAAAATCAGTAGTAGGAGAATGAATTTGATGACAAATGTATATAAAAGGCGAAGGATGGAGGAAAATATATTGTAAAAGGTTATTTTTGCTTATTTCTGCTTAGCATAGGTCCCGTTTTTATGGATAATTATGATTTTGTACAATATATAAGTTAACCTAAAAAATAGATGCCTTCAATAAGTTGAGGTGCTATTCGCTACTCATAGTACCTGCTCAAAACATACATTCGAAATTTAATTTTATCCCTTTTTAGAGCTCGATTTATTTTTGCCATTTGGGGGTGTTAGACCATGCACAGCGGAAGCTTGCGGGCCATAGAATGATGTGGTGAGACTGTGGGCCACCCGCAAGTGCCCAACGGAAAGCCCGCAAGTCGAGCTCACGCAAGAAGCCCGTTCCGTGAGCGGCCCGTTCCGTGAGCGGCCCGCCTTCCTTTTTTTTTGGGGCATTTTCTGCTCCGAAACGATGTTGTTTCAAAGCAAGTTCAGATGATTTTTTTTTTTTTAAAACCGTTGAGGAGTATTAAAAAAAGGAAAAATGTGCAAATGGATAGTTTGTAACTTTTTTTGCCATTCAATGTATCTTTTTTTTATTATTATCAAACTATTGCAAATTTTACATTCAAGTATGCGTTAATTTTTTTTGAATTCATACTCTTTTTTTTTAAAAAAAAAATTATGCACCTTTAATTAGTTATGTTATTAAATTATTATGTGCAAATTATTTTTCACAAAAATAATAAAGCTAAATAACTAAACCAAAGTATAAAAACTAAACTAATTAAATATGACTAGATATGGGACCATAGATATTACTTTATTTGGTGAGCCAAAGCGATGAGCCTTGCATTAGAGAGAGTAAGGATTGTGAGCCAAAAAATTGGCTCACAAGTTGATGTGGTACAAATGGGCTCCCGCTGGTGAGCCAAAAAATAGGCTCACCATTGGAGATACTCTTAAGGTTGCTAAAAGTTACTTCATACAATCATGCATTCTAAAAGTATATATGGTCTCTTTTAAAAATAGGAGTCCATTTTTATGATACCTAAATTTGTATTCCTATAGAAGGACTATCGTGTTGGGATTACTGGAGCATATGCATCTCGCAAAATAATATTTCCTTTTTTTGGGATAAAGAAAAAGATATTTCCCTTTGTCAAGTAAAACAATGTTTCCTTTCGCATTTAAATGATAGAATAAATACCCCATATCAACAATTTGATGTAAAGATATATTTCATCCATATTTATACATCCAACCTCTTAAATCGGAGGGGGAAAAGCTCACAATTACTGAAGATGATTCTTAACATACGAGTGGAGCTTCCCCTCTGCCTCTAGTCATATATACCAACACTCCGTGTAGTGACAGAATTTTTAGGATATTGAATCTGAAATTGGATTTAAAAAATTAGTGGGCATTCTAGTCATATATACCAACTCAGTGCAAAAAAGTTTAATCTATGTCTAGATCTATATAAGCCTGAGATTGGGGATGGGGAGTGGACTAGGGCTAGGTTCAATTAACATCAAGTCGTCAAACCCATTATAACAATGGAGATTGCATGGAGTCAGAATCGTTCTATTAGTACAGTGGGCTTAATTTGATGGCTTTCCACATATACAGAACATGTCATGTCTAGCTAACCTAGTTTCAACTTAATTTTGAAAAGAAATAAATTTTCACTAAAAACCCTTCATATATATAACAATAAACATTATTATAAATATATGCAACTGCCGGCAGATACAATAAACATCATATATGTAATAGACATGTTCATGATACAAATGGGTGATCAACAGAACAATCCAGCCCGATCTCACTAATATGCTTTAGAATTAGTCCATAATTAATCCGCCTCCTCATTAATTTCATTTTACAAGGAATAACTTAGTCAACAAGATAACTACCAACTCATTGCCAACCTGTATGCACGGGACATACGACAATATACTAAAATTTTAATCAGGAGTATCACAATTTAATTCCATTGACTTTATGCATGTTAAGATTAGACTTTTTCTGTAGTTGAAGTTGACACATGCATGCGTGGAACACGTTGGGAATTTGATTTTGATAGTGAGATTATATTTGTAAAGTCTTACAGTCTTATGTCTCTACGTTACTCATCAATATACGTGGGAAAGAGAGACTTCTTAGTTCTTCCTAGCAAATAAAATATACATGGGGAAGGGCATTGTAGAACCATTTTCGATGATGACAAGATTTTATAAACAATTGTATGTATTGATTAATTATCCATCTTTATGATTTAGGGTTCCTTTTTTTTAATCGTGGTCAAATTCAAGGCTCTTAAGAAAGGATTAGACTTAAATCTAAGAAAATTATATCAAAAGGTTGAAGTACGCAATAAATCCTTCTCATTATTGACGTTAAATTTATATTAACATTAAAGTATAAAAATTAAGAATAAACTTACCATGCAAATTATCAAATTTATGAAATTACATACAAAATAATTATACAAAGTATCAAATTCAACGTATATTACTACAAAATTAGGCACAAAATACACACATGAAAACTTTCTCAATAAGTCGACGACAAATAACGGTAAGAGGAGGTGATGGCGTAGAGATGGCGGCAAGCGCCGGTGGAGGCAATGACAACTGTTGGTGATGCATTGTTCTCTCTCTCTCTATATATATATAGTGAAGCAAGCAATGAAAATGAAGCTTGAAGTGAGACTTATTGGAGAAATTTCAATGGAAAATTCCATTGGAATTAAAAATTAATTTTTTTCAATGGATTTTTCCATTGAAATGTTGAAAAATTTTTGAATTTTCCCTTCATACAACCGGGGTCAAAAAGCTTTTTCAGAATTATTTTAATATTTTCTGAAAGAAATTCCATCAGAATTTCATTGTAATGCATCGAAATTTCGCTGGAGCATAAGTCCATCGGAACATCCGTAAGAATTCTGGGGAATCTATCAGAATTCCGTTGGAGATTCCGTCGGACTTATTTTCAATTGGAATATTCGGTCGGAATAAGGAGAATTTTTAATAGTGTACCTAGACCCGTCAATTCAGGTGGGCGGGTTAAATACGGGTCGGGTGTATTCGGGTTCAGGTAAAATATAGGTTGAGTATATTTCGAGTTGGGGTAAAATACGGGCGGATGTATTTCGATTTTACAGGTTTCAGATCAACCCAACGGGTTTAAAGCTTCTTTTCTGTGAGTTATTTTTCTTTTTTTAAAATCAAAAATTCTGCATATTCATTACTCAAAATTATCAGTATTTAATGAAAAGGCATAATAATTGTAATTTCTGAAACGAATATAAAAAATATTCAAACTTTTAATTATAATATATGAACATCTTGTATGGTCGAGTAAAGAATCAAATCTCACTTGGCTTTGGGTAGATCGACTTGTACACTGAAAGAAGGTCAATAGTGGGTCGGTCATTTATGGGATAGCTCGTCTAGAGCATTTTAATGGGTCGTAGTAGTTTGACTGCTAATAACCTATTTAATAATTTAATATTTTTATTAACTAACCTATCGATATCCAATCAGGTAAAATTTTATTCATGGACCAAACCCAATATGAATATAGTTAGTCGTTTTTCTATCACTAGCATCATAGTTCAAGACTAATTCGAACGAAAACCAAATACAATTGAATAAAAGAAGCACAAGATATTATCTTGTAGTTATAACATCAAAATTTTAAATTATTACAAACTAATTAATTTAAAAAATAATTAGACATATTTGTTTAACTAAGTACATAATGGTATAATTTGCAAATCTTTAATGCTTGTCTTCTTTTAAATTAACTTTTTTTAAAAGATTAGATAGTTATTTCATGCAATTTATATCCATTTTTTATATTTTTTTCATTTAAACATTCTGTACGTTATTATTTTTAGAGAATGGAGAAGAAAATTTGGGTTATTATTGCTTAATTTGTAAATAGATGCAATAGTTATAAAATATCTTTTTAAACTATTCGATGAAAATGACTAACCATTATTATTAAGAGGGATAAATTAGAGAAAAATCAAAAACTAAGGATATAATATTCGGATCAAGTGGACAGCTTCGGGTTCGGGTTGGGTTTGACCCGCTAATTTGCGAGTTTTTTGGGATCGATTTATTTCGGATTTGGGTCGAGAAAATTGTGTTTAAAACCCAAAATTTCCGGGAGATTCGGGTCGGGTCAATTTTTACCAGGTCTAAGTGTACCCTATACTCGCAGTTAACAACAATAACTGCCAGATGTTAATTTTATTGAATGACATCTAATCTAATATGTCATGAAAACATAATACTTGTATTATGTTACAGTCTTGAATTATGCTCCATGTCCCCCCCGCCCCCCCAAAGGGGCGCTTTCCCTAGTAAGAAATTTTGGAGCTGGCTTAACAATGAAGACCTGTAAATTAGAAATGGAGTATGAAGGGAACGTGCATATGCTTGTTTCACATATGTTAGTGAATTCATCATTGACCAACTAATGTATAATATAAATTGTTCTATGATTTGTACGTACCTCTTTTTATATATATATATATATATATATATATATATATATATATATATATATATATATATATGTTTGAGTCGTTATTTTCAAATTAATCAAGTACATAACATGTCCCCTTCACCATTATGAAGATATGAGAACTGGTCCAAATCTCGACATAGATATGTGTAGTGTGTTCCACACCACCATTTTCTCACTGGTGGCTAGAAATTGAAGGTACTATATAAACATCCCAATCATGTGCTATAATGAAGCTAAATAAAAGTATGAACAAAACAAACACCCAAAAAAATATCTATAATAAACAGTAAAATTAAGGGATTTTAATTAGTTCAAGCGAATTTTAGGTTTTGCATTATTATACCTTTCAATTTCGCAATCGCAATGTACAGGCTACACATATATATACCATTCAAATATCACAATCGTGTCCTGTTAATAGCATGGCGTTGAAATAAGAGTGGGGCACCCACAAAATTAGTAGCCAAAACAGTGTCCGTAATGGCATAATCAAACAAAGCAATGCTAATTAGTTCAAATAATTAACTAGAGTTAATTAAGGCATATATGTGGCCATGATCAATTGAAAATATTTAGTGGAGAAAGTATTGACGATCTTTTTAATTATAATATAGTCACATTAATGTACTTTTAATTAATAATTATCATTATGATTTAATAATAATTAGATAAGAAGTTAGATTTGAAATTACGTTTGAGAGTCTTAAGTTTTGCGAATATGACACATGTTATTTACTGGATTGACCATGTATTATTTTTATATAGATATAGACAAAAGTAACTCTCAGATAAAATTATTACGTATAAAGTAAAGAAAGTCTATTCAATATTCATACATCAAGTCCAAAAGTATTTGCATAAGAAAGTAGGCAGGCCAGAACATAGATTTGTTCATATATGTACTCATGGATTCTCCCCGTTGACTCTAGCTCTCCTTTCCTGTTCTGGCTAGAACAATTAATTAATTAAGAGTTAACTTTTATAAACATCATGCACAGCACCATGTGGTTGATTAATTAGTTTTTCTTCAAGAAGAAGGATGAAATTGGAAGTGTCCTTGTACCAACCATGCATGTGAAGGACTTGGTAATTAAGCCCCCCTCCCCAGGAAAAGCAAAAAAAAAAAAAACAAAAAAACAACGTGATTAGTGAAATTAAAGCGATATAATTTTTTTCTTGGGTCTGCCCAACAACCAATTTTTTATTTTTCTGTTGCTGGTTTCAAAGCCACATTATTGTTAATAATCAAACTCATTAGTGTCCATCGAATCGTGCCTTATATAATAGACATCAAGTTTGCCAAAGTCTATATATCATATTCTTAGAAATACATACTTCTACAAGTCACATCATTACAATATATTAGAAATTGTCTATATAACAAATATTCATAGACAAAATATATATACGTAATAAGTAGGAGTTCTTAGGTGTATGACATATATTACCCCAAATTTATGTTACCTTGATAGAACTGGGATGACATCTACACATATTAATTACTAGTATCAAAGAGTTTTATGATCCATTGCCTTCAATACAAAAGTAGAGAAGTTAATTTAAATTTGGGATTGCTGATTTTTTCATGTGAAAAGTGTGAGGAAATTAAAAAAAAAAAAACTTGGGTCAAATGGATCTATATATATCCTTTCACGTAATTAAACTAAAAATTAATTATCTTTCTCCTCACTATTCTATGATATGAATCAACATCAGTAGCAGTTAATTTGAGTTGTTTCCCTGATCAAAAATCATAAATGTCAAATGTTAGTGGCAACATTCGAGTGTGTATAAGTATATGTGTATGCATAAATTGTCAGACATATTGTGTGTACATGTACATGCATATATATGTGTATGGATAAACGCTGGAAGCAAAAACTACATTACATGCGAGTTCAAAATAATTTTCAAAAATTATATTAGTTTAATTACCCTACATTCGGAACAATTGTTCTTAGTTGTAAGACATTAGATCTCCATGTGTTGCTTGATTAATTTTTTTAATTAGGAAAACTTTATCTTGTAACATGGAACAGGATGTAAGCTGCTAGACATGTAGGCAATTGTTATATAATAATTAAATATCTTCTTTCCAACTATCCAATTGTTATACAAATGCAGCGAAAGGCTATAATGCCCGGAATCCTCCCCAATCGCGGACAATTACCTGAAACGATTTCAAGGATCATCGACTGACCCTAGAAGTCATTACAGGCTTTTCCGGTGTGGTTCGTCCTCACTCACACCATGTCTGAGAAACTTCCTATGAGATTGCCTATCCTAAGATTTCTCCATAGCAAACACGTTTAACTGTACAATTTTTAAGAGTGAGCTCCCTGAAAAATGAAAGTGCCATTTTAGTGATATAGTTAATAAGTTCAAATCATTTAAACCTCGATTTCAACCAAACTCCGGGTGTTACAATCACCTTTACTTGAAGAGTGCAACGTCTTTTTTGTCCCTCACTATACGCGTCCTCTTCACCGGCGGGTCACTTCCAACCCTGTTAGGTGATTGCTCAAGGCTCTCCCATCCATTAACACAACTCACGGTCATGGGTTGGCTCAAATACCATCTGTAATGCCCTAATCCTCCTAGGTCGCGGACAATTACCACGAATTACTTCAAGGATCGTCAACTGGCGCGATAAACCATTCCAACACACTTTTTTCTCGCTCATACACTGCCCGAGAAACTTCTTAAGAGGTCACTCGTCTTGAGATTTCTCCACATAAAGCATGCCTAATTATAGGGTTCTTACCTGTGGGCTCTCCGAAAAAGAAATATATATTTGGTGATATAGGTAGTCACTTCAAATTCTTTAAACCTCAATTCTAACCACACTCGGAGTGTTACAAAGCCTGGGGTCAACTTTGCTTTCCAAAACATATGTGGGAATGGGGTTTACAGATCTAAAGATTTTTAACGTAGCACTACTTGCCAAGCATACGTGGAGAATGTTGGAGGGGGGAAATTCTTTAGTGCATAGCATCTTTAAAGCGAGGTATTTCCTAAGAACCTCAATTCTAAATGCATGAAGTGGGTGGAATCCTGACCACGCACTTTTGATGGAACGTTTGAGATCAATAGTGGGAAGAAAGTGGCGGAAGCTGGTTTCGACAGCATCAGACTGAAAAGTGATTCTCTTAAGTTAATCTCTAGGTTGCATTCTCGACGTAAGGTTTTGGCCCTATTGGGTCTGATTTCGGAAGATATCAGAGGCTACATTAGCTCTTGTTGTTCTTTAATTTGCTTGCCACTCACGTCAAGAGAGGCTAATAGTATAGATTTCCCGAAAAATGGGCCAGAACAATTGTATGTGGACAAATTTCCCCAGAGGCAATTTAACCATGCGGGAGATGGATTAGAGTTACTGCAAGCACTTCCCCTTTCGACTCCCAAGCAAACAAAAAGTAGCTGCGAAGCCTACTGAAAATTGGTGACCAAATTGTTAAGACAGGCGTGGGCACCCAATGTAACTGTTAAGAAAAATTATAGATCAAATTGTGGTGAGGTGGAAGTGTGGCCGATCTTGGTCGAGTTGGTGTTCCTCATCCCTTTCCTTCAATTGGACCTTAAGATATATGGCTTCCCCTTCGGCCAACCTAACATGGCTTTGCAGCTCGCTGGCAATGAGCGTGGATGACTGAAGTAGCCCAACATAATCTCGGGAAATGATCCCCATCCTTCTAGGATTCCTCAAAAGTGAAAAAACAAGGGTTTAGACCCCTTGAGGCTAGTGTGGACAACACGTGCTATCTGCTTCCCACAGTCCTTATGACCTTTGTGGCTTTTTCACGATTTTTTTTTTTTAAATGTCAGAATACAATGTAGTTGACCCTTTTCTCAAGTGTTCTTTTTAGATTATCCTTATATAGGATATAAGGAACGTCCCTATACGGAACCTCATTCTACACTACTGTAGAATGTAATGACAGATCATGTTTTGTTAGCTAGTCGGCTGTATAATTCCCTTGTTTAAAAATATGAGTAATATATAAGAACATTGTTACAAAGTTAAATGTAAGTGTGAATATCTTGTATCAAAACTTAGATCTCCGGTGATGCTTGAATGAGAATCTTATTATCTTCCTCAATATAGACAACTGTAAGACCTGCTTTTATTGCAGTTTTGATGTCATTTCTCATTGTTGTTGCTTTTAATACCAAAATTGAAGCTGCTCCCCAGCTACGAAGAATGAAGTCTCCTGCTACTTCTTTTCACAAGACATCAACTTTCATTTGAACCCTAAAACTTTATCTTCATTAGCCTTTTACTTCATGCAAAGCTTGATCTATCTGATTCTAGTACTGGCTTACAAATTGGAGACTCTATCTAAGGCCCTGTTCGGCAAAATCAGCGGTTCAAGTAGCGGATAGCGGTTTAGGTAGCGGATAGCTGTTCAGGTAGCGGATAGCGTTTCTAATTTAGCTGTTAGTGGATAGCTGTTTAGAAGAGCAGTTGAATAAAATGTGTTCGATAAATTTAGCTGTTGGATTAGCTGATTAATGTAAATTGACATAAAAAGGATATAGATAATTTCCAAAGATAAAATTCGCAAAGGGTAATTTTTGGTAAAAAAAATATGAAACGCTACTTTTGAATATAAAACGTTAATACTATTAGCTTTTCAAAAACGCTACTTAAAACGCTAAACACTACTTGAAATGTTAGTCAAAACACTACGTTACTGAGCATTAAAAATTACGTGATGAGTGTATTGACTTAGTCAAAACGCCAAACGCTACCAAAAATGCTGTTGCCGAACACGCCATAAGGGACAATTTCAATCAGCGTTCCTTTCAAGTTCGTCCAATAAAGTAGCAACGAATAGGCAAGGATACGTTTTCCATCATCAAAACTAGAGCTGAGTATTAGGTCAAGTTGGGTCAGGTTCGTGTTCGTGTTGAAGTTAAATGGGTTGAGAATCCCTTGACCTGAACCCAACATGGTTATTAAACGGGTTAACAAATCTTGACAGTACCCATTTAATTTTTAAATGGGTTGATCTACTTAACCCATTTAAGATAAATAAGTAGAATCAGTTACTTTATTATCTATTTACGCATTTAACATTTTCAACTAATATGTAATTACATAGTATTAAAAATTAAGATTACATATCACATTAAGCAATTCTAAAACTCTCCCAATTCATCATAATTGACATTTTCTTTTTTTTAAATTTTTATATTCTTAATTATCTAATAAAATAGGTAAACGGACAAAAGATAAATGAAAAAATGAGTTTGCTTGTTTTACCCATTTAAGGAAACAGATCTAGTAGGCACGTACTTTTTCATGCAGAGAATATCGATCTGAACCTAATTTATTTAATTAAACGGATTGAACATGTCAACCTATTTAATTAAACGGATTGAAAATTTAATTTGTAGTCAAACTCACTTAGTTTCATCTCGGTTTCAATGATTGCATTTTAGTTTTGTCTAACCCTAGTCAAATCCCTTGATTGCGCTTCTCCCTCAACCATTGATCTATAGTAGGGCCAAATCTCGAATTCCAACTAGGATAACAATATTTTGTAACTTGTATGAGTCTGAAAAGGATTTCTGACAAGTACTTTTCCAACAGTAATCAAGAAGGAAATAATGTTTTTTTTAAAAAAAGAAATCAAAAGGAACAAGAGTTAAATCACTAAATAAATAGTATCTACCGTTGATATTTGAACAGTCTAATTAATTGAGAATGTGAGCAAATTAAAGGGAGTAAGATAAAGATTATTAAACACATTTTAACCTTCCTATTAACAAAGTAAAAGTAGATTGACTCGCTTTATCCTTTCCATTCCTTCATTTTCCTTCCCTAGCTCTATCAACGTAACTTTGCATATCCTTTCCCTTTGCAGTGTCCAAATTAAAGAAAGTGTCATGCAATTAATTTGTTATTTTAGCGCTCTACACTATACGTTGGGAGGTTCCTTCTACATTTTCCATCCCCATAATTTCTTGTCAATATAAGGGATAAATACTTATTGATTGCACATTGTTTGAAGTATCTTTAATCTTTCATCAATTGAAGTTTGTTATTATGTCTATCAAAAAAAAGTTCATTATTTTTTTTTTTTAACTCTTCTGGCTGGTTCGTTTTACCTAAAACTAATAATTAATGGTTAGAAATAGTTACATATAATGAATAATAGTTAAAAATATTTAAAATCGGTCAGAAAAAATTAGTGGTTACAAAAGGATGAAACAAATATGTCATTAATATGAGATGGCAGCTGGGCAAGTAAACAAATTTCTTGTGATGTCTTTTTTGGGGGTGGGCGAATATGTGTGTAGATGCTGAATAAATTCTAATCAAGTTATCATTGCATATTGCAACTTGTTAATGGCTGCACTTGCATGTGTAGCTTTTTGTGGCTGCTTTGAGTTTGTCTTTCTTGTGAATATAAATATATCCACAATTTGAACATGTGAAGTTATCTTTTTGAGACACAGTGTGCGTACATAAAAAGTTGGGATAAATCCAGCTAGCAATTATTGAGAACACGAACAAGTCAAAAATACGAAAAAAAAAAAAGAAAAAAAAAGGACAAGGATAAAGAAAGCAAAGAAAGAAAGCTTTTCTGTTTGGCCAGACCTACCACCTCCTAATCATTTCTTGTAGTGCAAGTCGTCCTCTGCAATTTTGGTCACTTGGAACTTCGATTCCAACATCACCATGCATATACATGCATGCCCATTTATTTATTTATTTATTTATTTATTTATTTTTGGATGATGGTTAGGTGATTTCAAGCATGATTTGTATTAGAGGTGGGCAACGGACCGGACATCCATTGAATTAAGCGGTCGGCCCGTCTAACATAGGGCTAATAAAAGGTTTGGTCAATAATGGACTGGGTCATTAATGGGCAAGCCCATTAAGGCATATTAACAGGGCGGACTGGGCAAGCCCATTAACGGCCCGTTTAATGAGCCATTATTTTTTTAACCTAATTAACACACTAGTTTACATATTTCAATTAGTTAACCTCATTACCAACACTTTGTATATAACAATAATAATTATACACCGTTGTCTAGCGTAAGTTTGTTCCGTTTTTAAACGGGCCAAAAGCGGGCCGCCCATGGGCCGACTTGACCCGACCCGTTTATTAGCTTAATTATGTATTCTCTAACTTTGAATTTGGATTAATTTAATTTGGTTGAAAAATTACAAATACATTAATTGAAAAATTAACTAATCAAAAACACTCCTTAGGTGGTAATGGGTGGGTCATGGGCGGGCCGGGTTCATTTGGCCCATAGTCCAGCCCAGCCAATTAACAAATATACTGGACCCAGCCCAGCCCGTTTAGTTAATGGGCTACTCCAGTCCGACCCAGCCTAGTCCGTTGCTCACCTCTAATTTGTATATAGGTTAATTTTGAAGATTCAACTGGTAGGAATTATACTGAATTAAATGATATTCTTTACTGTTGTTAAGACAAAATAGAAGGTACAATAAATTTGACATCTAGACCAAATTTGTTAAATGTCGATGAACTTCCCATTCGGAGGGAAAATATAATGTCTTTTCAGTATTCAATGCCATGCCACCTTATCTAACATAAAGATATTCTCCTACTTATCACTTTGTCGTGGCCATGCCACAAGGCTTGCACATTATAGGAGGCAAATTAGTTACTAACAAGCTGGAAGGGCCGGCCACATTCAAGTTATTTCTGTGTATACTTGATCACAAATTAGGGCAATTATTTATTTAAAAAATTGTGACATGATCTACTTAGTGATGACAGGCTACAAAGAAAAACTCCTTGGCAGCGTCTTTTAAATTTACCTTCTTTCGAATTTCTATATTCGTCAAATTCGACACTCGTGTCACTCTCAAATTAGCATCATCAACTGAAGTATCATCAATAAATAGATTAAGAGTCGTATTTAGATATGATTTAGGTTTTAGGTTTCTTTTGGGGGGAGGGGGTGGGGGCTGTGGGACAGGGTTCAATAGTTTAGTTCTAAACTAATATAAGATCAGTTAAAGTTGATCTTTTTTTGAAATATGTCACAAAGATTCGTACAAAACTGAGAGGGAATTAATTAAGAGAAATAAAATTTAGACTAAAGTATAAGATACGTTTATTTCAACATTAGCACGTTGCTTGCTGTCTTTATCGTCTCTCAACTTGAACTAAAAAGGAGTTAAATAAATTCATTGACGTAAGCTTATATCCATCCCCATCCTTGAGTTAAAATGTACATCTCATCATAAATATTTTCATCTCCCATTGCCATTTCCCATCCTACATTCATTCTTATCAAAAACGAGTTTCAATTGAATACGGCGACTAATCCCCGTTGCATTGCTTGCCCTTATGCTTTTTCCATGATTATGAAGATACATAATAGCAAAGGGAACCCGCAATCTTTGTTAAATTTTTCAGATCGATTTGGGACATTTTCAGTCATTTGAGAGCTAGTTGGAGGTCAAAGGGTTGATGGGCCAGTATGATCACGTCCACTTTCTAGTACTCTGACTGGGCCGTATCCCTATGGGCTAGGACATGAAACTGTGCTGGTCTTATTGTTGGGCTTCTCAAACAGAGGTCACAAGTATTTATTCCATGAGTTTGGGCTACAATGACCCAAGTTAAAGCCCATTTACACCTGAACACCCAATCCAAGTTGTGATGGAATCAAAATCCACAATCCTCATAATTCTGCTCTTTTAAACGTACTTTCCTCTCTTAAAAGAAATCAAACAACATGCACTGGTTGTCTTTTTGTTAACTGTAGTTAAATTATCGTCCCGTCCATAACTATGAAATCTTACTTGACAAAAATAAGTGTTGAGCTACTTAAACCAATTTCTTTTGGATTCTTTTTCTTTGTTTTGGAAATTTTAAAAAAAACTTATATTAGTTGTACTGTTGTTAGAGCATATGCAATGGTAATTCATGATTTTGAATCACAAGTAGGGGCCCATATCCTTTATATTATCTCACAAGTCGACTTTGTCTCTCTTCTTTACATCCTATGGATTACCAACTTGGATCATCAAATAAAATAATATTTTATGGATCCAACCACTAACATATTATTGGATTTTAGATTTTTAAAAGCTTAGTTGGCAAAAAAAGAAAAAAAGAAAATGTGTGGGGGGCGGATCACGACCGTGAGCTGGACCATGGTGCGAGCGAAGCGAATCACTGATGCATGAAGT
Organism: Carnegiea gigantea; assembly: GCA_029747015.1. NCBI lineage: Eukaryota > Viridiplantae > Streptophyta > Magnoliopsida > Caryophyllales > Cactaceae > Carnegiea > Carnegiea gigantea. Next base: position 326,095 of record JAKOGI010000940.1, read on the forward strand.
TTTTTGGACCGTGAGCCAATTTTTTGTCTCGCGAACCTTGCATTGCAACCTTGTAGGTGCTCTTATCTTAATTAGCCTAAATCATAAAATAATTAAATATTCAAATTAGTCCTATGTTTCCTCAATCTATTGGTGGACGGACTTCCCGTTTATATCCGTTGGATGATGTACGATTCTTGATTAAAAGTTTTTATCATCCATTTTAATAAAACAAAATAAAAGGTTGAGTGTTAAGATAGAGTTTAAAGTAACCCGATCAAAGATTAAACTACGTCCAAAAAAATATGATTCTTCTAAATTCGTCAACTTAGACTCTGTTCTTTTCATGGTTTAATGAACCCAATTTACTCCTTCCTACACCTACTCACTTCTTCCCCCTCTTCCCATTCTTTCCCACACTTAAACAAAAATACCACTTCTTCCCACTCTCACTCACTCCTTCCCCCCCTTTCCCATACTCCTTCATTCAACTCCCTTTTTCATTCAACTCCTTTCAACTTTCACCTACTCTCACCCACTCCTTCCCCCTTTTTTCCACACTTAAAAAAAATACCACTCTTACCAACTCTCACCCACTCCTTCTCCTCCTTTCCCACATTTGCTCATCTCACACCCATCATTTCCCACTGAAAAGAACAAGGCCTTAGTGTGTTTATGATTGTGTATTTAAAGAACATTCAGTTGAAGACTTGTTTGACAAGAAGACATGAAACTAAACAAAGGACTAATTTTTCATTTCGTAATTCAGTGTCCTCTTTTTTCAATAATTCATTTTTTTTTTGGTTCGAAAAAGCCAAAAAGGGCAGTATAATATAATTACAATATAATGAATTGGGAAACAAACCTAGGATCTAATGTATCTAATATCTCAGTGTTGACCACTAGATAAAGACCTCATTGACATTTGGTAATTTCTTATGACAATGTTGGATGAAATTGGAAAGGATGCATTCCATAGGGGGCGAAAAAATCTTTAGATGAGGAAAATAACGTCTGAGAGAAGATAATCTAATACCAAAGAGATCAATGGAATTGGTTCTTGTGAAAGAAACTTTACGGTCATATTTTCACAAGAACAAAATTGCTGTGAATCACAAGTAACGCCCTATTCTCTTTGATTTATTTTATCTAAATTTATTCTTAAATAAATTTATTTGAACTTATTCTAAACTTATTAAGAATAAATTTATAAATTTATTTACTGAATTGATTCTGAATTGAACTTTTTCTAAATTAGTTTTGAATTGAAGTTATCTGAAATTATTCTGTAAAAAATAAGTCAAAGAAAACATGACTTAAAGAGTAACTTTAGAATAGTATTAGTTAACTTTTGGAATTAAGCATGCTTTGGAGTGTCATTAACAATGGGAGGTACATGTTTGATTTGAAGTTGTTCAATTAGGTGACCTACAAGTTAGATAAGGCTCCACTTTCACCTTATTTGACCTCTCCAGTCAAAATAACTAAACAAGCACAGCGTGATTTGACTAAACACGATTGTGTGATGTGTCTCGATCTCTTATCAACTTTACCAGCAGCTGTCTAGTCTTCTCTTTCCTTACACATCACATTTCATATTTTTCTTTTTTCAAAAAAAAGGTTGGAACAAATTTGTCCTCAAAATCTTTTTATATGAAACTCTTAGAATTAGTTTTTCTACTGATAGAGATGTCTCTAAAGATGATATCACCTATATCTAGATGTCTCCATATCCCGTGAAAGCGATATCTATATTGAGATTTGTTATTATGGTTGTTAGAATAAATTCGGCGATCACTTTTAATTTTTGTCTAATTTGATCTACCTTCTCAAATTTAAACAATATAAAGTGAGAAAATAATGGTAAGAATATAATTAAAGCTTCTTTTTGGCAAATTTTTTTGGGTGGAAAATTGCTTTGGACACGCTATCATTATTTGTAATCCTAATTTTTGATTTCATCTACCCATTTATACAATAGCTAGCCTGTATGCAAATTAAATTATTTCCACTGGCATAACATTGAAAGTTTACTTGAACACAAGTTCATCATATCTATTGAAAAATTAAAGCTCATTTGATATATTTTTCTCAGAAAATAAGATAAGAGTTTAAAAGAAATGTCAAAACGGGGATACAGGCAATGAATTCTTAATTCTACATCGAGTATTCATCCACATAAATAAGGCATTTTTCTCTTTGACTTATTAATTTTTTACAGAATAAATTTAGATAAGTTTAGTAAATAAATTCAGAATAAATTTACAAAAATAAGCTAAAAAGAATAGGGCCTCAATATACTTCATATTCATACTTGTAAATTGAACTAGTTTACAACAACAAAAAGATGAAAACAAATAGCTAGAGGCCAAAAGGCCGTGCATAGACTTCAGCATATGCTACAACAATTTTATATTTGCACAGCAAATTTGGAGAAAAGCATAATCAAGAATAATGCAATTAAAAACATGTCTTCTTAATGCCTGTTCTTTTCGTCTTATTTTGACTGAACTTATTCTAAACTTATCTTATCTGAACTTATTCTGAACTTATTTAACGAACTTATTCTGAACTGAACTTTTATTTGAACTTATTCTGAAGTTATTTACTAAATTTATTATTTTGAACTTTCTGGACTTAACTTATCTAAAATTATCTGAACTTATTCTGAACTTTCTGAATTAAACTTATTCTGAACTTATTTTGTCCAAAAATAAGTCGAAAAGAATAGACCTTTAATATGATGCGTCAAATAGAAGAAGCCAACGTTGGTAGGACATTGGAAAGAAATTTCAACTATGCATGTGTTATGTATGTTCCATTTTGTGTTCATCATTGTGGAAAAAGGGCCTGCCATGGCAACGTCTAGCTAGGATAGGGTTGGGACTCTGGGGACCCTACAAATTTGCACATATAGAGAAATTTTTAATTGCTAAATTGACAGACTGTAAGGTTAAATCATTTTATTTGCAGATATAGATATCTTAGAAGTAAGATTCTTTAATTACATTGATATCCCCCAAACTCTATAAAAAATGAGATTCACACTGGAGGTTATAATTAATGTTGGTATTGTGGACTATAAGATTGTTATCATTCTCGAGCGACAAAAGAATTTCAATCTGTGGAGAGGGGAGAAGAAAGTTCAACTTATTTTTTTTAGACTAGGGTCTGTCCTTTTCATGGGTCAATTGTAATTTACCAACCTCAACTCACTTCAACCTATTTCAACCTACTTCAACCCACTTGAAAAAAAAAATACCAACTTCAACCTACCTCAATCTACTTCAACTCACTTCAACTAACTCCAACCTATCCCCTTCATAATTTTAATAATTTATAAAGTATCATGTGAGATTTAATCATTCTTGCACCAAAAAGTTCACTATACTGCTTTTTTGTAAATTATCGTACTTTGAAATTATTTTATTTTTGTATTTTTGTATTTTTTAGTTTTTATTTTTATTTTTTAATTTTTAAATTATTTATATTTAGTTTTTTTATTTTTTATTTTTTAAATTTTATTTTTTATTTTTTGTTTTTAATATTTAATATTTAATTTTATTTTTATTTTTTATATTTATTTTTTATTTTTTAATTTTTTAATTTTTTAATTTTAATTTGTTAATTTTAATTTTTTATATTTCATTTTTTATTTTTTTATTTTTTATTTTTTTATTTTTTATTTTGTATTTTTTAATTTTTTGTATTTATTTTTTAATTTTTTTATCTTTTTAGTTTTATTCCAAACAAAAGCTACAGAAAATTCCAAAAAAATAAAAATAAAAAATAAAAAATAAAAAATAAAAAAATAAAAAATAAAAAATAAAAAATACAAAAAATAAAAAATAAAAAAGAAAAAACAAAAAATTCACAAAATTTTGATGACTTCATAAATTATCACACATTAATTACATTCTCATTATTTTAACCCACTTCAACCTACCACATAAAAAATATACCAACTTCAACCTACATCAACCTACTTCAACCTACTTCAATTTATTTCAACCCACCTCAAAAAAAATACCAACTTCAATGCACCTCAATCCACCTCAACCTCTTTCAACCTACTTCACCTTTTTATCCATCTAATTTACTCACGAAAAGAACAGGCCCTGTGTATTATAATTTCAGTTTTTCCAATAACAACATAATGCATCGGTACATTAGCTGAACGTGGTGCATGTGCCTGCCATTAATGTATATGAGGCCGATGTGGGGTAGGTGCTAATGCTACCATCTTAACTTTAATTTTTATTAATGTTAATATCACTCCTCATTTTAGTAAGGACGTTGGTTCTTTCTTGAGAAAATAAAAGCGCTAATTTATTTGAGTTCATTTATGTTGGACAAATTAATTTATTTTTTAAAATGTGAACAAAACAAAAATTTAAGGAAAAGGGAAAAAAAGTCAAAAATCAGACATCAAAACGGAATTAAGTTTGATGAGTTATTTTCTTTTTTTTTAAATATATATATATTGGTAAGTAAGTTCATTTGAAGATTATTTTATCAGATCATTTTATGTAAGGGAAGATACGAGGAGGGGAAGGAAAAGTAAAAAAGATAAGAGAAATTTTTCATACATCTAATGAAATTTGTACGATACATATTACTCCTTTATTGGTCGGTTGATGACTTGATGTGTCATCTTGTTCACTTGAACCAAAAAAAAAAAATAAAAAAATATAACCGTTCAAAGATTAACTCAGCCAAAAGCTTAAGTTTATGGCTGAAGGTTCAAGAATAGGTTTATACTCAACATGCCTACTCAAGCGAATGCCCTTTGAGCTTAAAGCGTGAATGCTGCAAAGGCTTCTCCATACCTTGCTCAATAAATATAGGGGTTGCTGAGATTTGAACTCGAGACCTCTTTCTCAGAAAGGTTCTGATACCATGTTCAAATATCAACTCAGTCAAAAGTTTAAACTCGTGATTGACGGCCCATGAATAGATTTATACTCTAACAATAACTTTTTAATCTTTTTTGGATAATAGAAATTGAAAAATTATGCGTCAAATATTTATATACTTCGTCAAAAAAGAGTTATTAATTATCATTGGATATTACGGTGACACTATCAAGAGATGGATAGAAACTCTGGGTTGGATCCCTTCATTCCCATTATTTAATTATGATGAAAAATGGCGAAAGTTGGGCAAACTCGAAGTCAAATATTCAACATGAATAATGATTTACGTAATCTTAGCTTATCAGTAATACATAATTCATAGCATGTGAGTGTATGACTCGTGAACTAACAGTAGTTAGAGTTTAATAATAAAATCTTAGCTTCTTCTGGTTGTATTTGTATTAGTCAGTTTCAAGATCAGAATCGTCATCTTATCTTTATTCTTCTTCCTTTTTTGTGGTTTTTTTAATTGTTTAATTTGATTGAGTAAGAATCTTATTATCATTATTCTCGACTTTTTAATCGACTTGGATTGTGGAGAGTTCTCCTGTACGTTACCCAAAGGTTCTCCATAATGTGATCAATAAAATGAGATGAGTTAATATACATCCATGAATTTGTTATGTTTTTAGGTTATAAATAAGGAAATTAAATATTTAGTAAATTGTTACTGGTCAGTTAGCCAAAATTTTATAAATCGCTTCAAAATCAAACTTTATGATACAAGTTTTTAAGCAGCCTAGCAAAATCTGAATCTAAGGTTGCGTTCTTTTCAACTTAATTTTGTTTAACTTGATTGAATTCACCTGAACTCGCATCTCTACTGAATTTAATTAAATTAAACTTGTTTTTGTTGAATTGAATTGCAGGAAAATTATCTATATTGAATTCAATTTTTTGATCTTTCAATTTTAAACTTATTTTTGTTAAACTGACCTAGACCAGACTTATTTTTAATAAACTAAACTTATTTTCAACTTACTTAAATGGAACTAAACTGCAATACTATTTTGAGAAATATGAGTCGAAGAGAACAAAGTCTAAATTGCTTACATAATGGTTTAAAACTGTACCAACCTACCTCACCCAGGTCCACACACTTTCAAGTGAATTTCAAGACACAATTCATCTTAGTTGCATCACATTTGCATGCTTATTTAGTGATTACATTCTCAGAACCAAGCCCCTACATTATTTATAATGGGCTAGGGTTTTAGCCTCAACCTCTCCTCATAACTTCTTCTTTCCTTCCAAAAAAAGGGACAAACAAATTCTTTCCTACATAACATACAAACTGTACCATAAATGATATAGTTAAACATTAATCAAAGAACCCCAAAAAAAAGAGTCTCTTCCTCATCCTTTGATCACATCTCAAAGAGGGTCTTCAAATTATAAGGAGCCACAACGTTGATGTCTCCACTCCAGAACTCCTTGGAGAACTGCTGGTTGGCCTTGTCAGTCGGGTGCGCGGCGTCGAACCATAAGTGCTCATTTGGGGTGCTGCAAACTGAGAAGGTCTGCCCTGGCTTCTGGCATGTAAAATCTCCATGCCATCTTCCACTTCCACAACATGCTGTTTTGGTTTCCTTGAAACCTGCATAAGAATTCATCAAAATTATTAGACCCCACATTCATTCAAATCCTTCAATTCCCTTTTATCAATTACCGAGGTTTAATAATATCCGAATCTTTTTAGACCCTGCTCAGACGGGATCCATTCTAGGTAGGGGGGTGCAAAAAAATCCAAAAACGAAAACCAAACAGAAAAATCGAAAAAACCGAACCGAAAAACCAGTTAACCGAACAAATTTTTCAAAAAAGTCAGTTCGGTTAACCGAACTGAAAAATTTTTTTGGTTTTCGGTTCGGTTACGGTTCGGATTATTTGAAAATTCGGTTAACCGAACCGAAAATAATTTTATTTTTTTAAAAAATTATACATAAAAAATAATAAATTTCAGTAAGAAAGTGCACTTTTTTATTATTTATAAATGGTAACCAAACTTTAATTTATAAAAAGAATTTAAACATAAAAGAATGACAAATTTAGGTAAGAAATTATAAGTTTTTTATTATTTGTAAACGGTTAACCGGTAACCGAATGGAAAAATTGGTTAACCGAACCGAAAACCGGTTAACCGAAATTTTCGGTTCGGTTACGGTTTGGGTTTTGGACAAACCGAATTTTCGGTTAACCGAAAAACGATTAACCGAAATTTTCGGTTTGGTTACGGTTCGAAATTTTTTGAACCGAAACTCCGGTTAACCGGTTTTTCACACCCCTAATTCTAGGAACTATCATCGTCACCATCAAATTATGGGACCTTACATTGTCTTTTGCTTGAACTTGAATTCTAATGTGTCACTTTCTAACAAGCACTTTAAACAGCGGAGTTCATGCATGCATGTTATGCGAAATTTACAATGGGTCCAAATTGTACTTCTGTCAAACTATATTCGATTTTCTGAATCAAGGGCCCTAGGCATCCTGCGTGTTCGTGTCAAGTTAGAACACCCCAAGTAAATTGTTCTTGCTTTAGTGAGGACCTATACTGATTGAAATATAACATGTGTGACAAAGTGAAAAATTGGCTCCAATTTCAAAAGGACATGCTCAATTTTTGATAAAATTGTGATGAGACATGAGTGACAAACGACAACTCTTCACAATCTTGTACATAGATCTAGTAAAATATGGAATGTGGGGTTAGGCTTACTTCAAATCAAATGAGAGCGGAATTAGCAAATTATTAAGGTGGCATTAATTTGGGTTGAAGTCATAGGATCTGGCCCACCCACCTACCTTGGTCATATTCGGGTTTAACATGGTTCGGATCACCCCCCCTCCCCCAAAAAAAAAACCACAAAAGTGGTAGTATAAGACTGCTATGAACATAGCATGAACAATGTACCGTATTTGTCGCCGTGGTGAACGCGGACGTACAAAGAAGAGTAGAAGTCATAGATTGAGTACTTAAACCCAGGCAGCTCCTTCTCCAACCTCTTCATAAGAGCCAAAGTTGCCGCATTGTGCTGCTGGGCAAGTTCTAACGGCTCCTGAGCACAAGCCCCTTTGAATCCCAACATGTACTTCAATGATGGCATGCACCCAATTGGCCCCAAGTTTTGGAATGCAAATTTCCTTCCTCCTTGGTTGTAGATTGTCTAATTAAAAATTAACCCACGAGATCTATTAGTACTTAATCAAATCCGTACAATTGGTTTGAATGAGCCATAAAGACAATACAATATAACTACAGTTGTATAACCTAATGCACTCAAGGCCTCAGTCTTAACTACTAACCCAAAAACCGGGGCTTTTCTTTTTTTTGGGGGGGGGGGGGGGGGGGAGTGTTACCTTGATGTGGGTGGTGATGTTGCCAATAACCAGGTTGATGTAATTCTTCTTTTTTGAAGGGGAGAGAGGAGGCTTCTTGAGATTCTTGTTGAGAAGTTCAACATAGTCATTTCCTCCAATGTTGAACAAGTAAACAGCCTTGGATAGTAGTTTCTTTGCCTGTTCATCTCCCACTTGTTCCTTCAATTTTGGTACCATATCCAAGAAATAATCCACTTGCATCTTTATATTTATCTGCACAACCCACCAAAATTTAGAAACATTACAAAAATCAACCATTAATCACAAGATTTCAAACTTGACTTTCGTAATTTAATTAAAAAAATCAAATTTGGGTATCATCATAGATTTTTTTTAATTTTAAAACTCAATAATAAAAGTATTTATATTGAACCGAAATTAGATTTTCAACAGTAATATTAGCAGTTGTAATTCAGGACATTTGATAAGCTTAAAATACATGTGTTGCCCAGAATTCCAAATATTTACAGCTAGCAAATGGTCGGTTCATGGATTGTCAAAGATGCCAAAAGAAGTGGTCTTCAAAAAATTTCAGTTTTTTTTTCTTTTTTAAAAAAGGGCAAAAAAGCTGGAATTTAGTGCACCGATTTCCCCAGCTCGTGACATCTGATTCAAGTGCAAAGAAAAATAATAAATGGACATTCATTTTCACCAACCAACCAAAAGAAAAAAATAAAATAAAAATTGTCTTAATAATGAAAAAATAAATCAGTAATTAATTAATGGTTAATTATTATGAGGCAGTTTTTAACAGCTTCCACCAGATTTAACAGAAGGATCTCACCACCTTCCTCAGTTAATTTTTTTTACTGCATTTAATTTCATGGCTCCCCCACTGGAGTCGGACCCATTAATCGATTTTTTTTTTCCAAAATATTCATTAATGGGCACTTTAAATTGAAATTGAAATGAGTGGGGCATACTGTGGTCAATTTTGTGAAAAATACCCAGAAAAATCCAACCAAAAACAGCAAATCAGACCCAAAAGTCAAGTAGATCAGAGCAGAAATTGGTGAGGGTGACGGGCTTGTGTAGAAGGACATACAGTGTTTGGACGAGTTTCAACAAGCGCACAAGCTCCAGCAGAGGCGAAGTTGATCCCATTGGTGTAGTTATTCAGCCCAGGAAGCAAGTAAGGCTGCAAAAACGGCCGTCCTGCATACTCAGCTGTCGCAACAAGAATTCGATTAATTGATTAACCATCCATGCATCTAGACCAATTATTGATAAGATGAGCTAGAGTTGTGTAGGTACCGATGAAATCAGGGATGAGGCGGCCGTCGGAGTAACGGCCGGCGGGCTTGCGGAAGAAGGTGTAGCCGTAGGGCCAGAACTCGGCGGCGGCGCCCTTGATGCCGATGTAGAGAGTCATTCCGCCGTCGTAGAGGGAGTCGCCGAAGACGAAGAGAGGGGCATGGTGGTGGGGAATCTGAGCGGCGCAGACCAGAGGAGAGAGAAAGAGGAGGAGCAGAGTTGTGGAGGTGTTGGCTCTGTTTGCCATATGAAGCTGCAGCAACTCGGTAGCAAGTTCCCAGGCTACTGTCCCTGGCGTTTTCTTAATCAGTCTGATTCGGAGGGTGGGAGATGGGTTTTAAAGGGAGACCCCGGGGGGGGGGGGGGGGGGGGTGCGGGCTTAGAAGGGGAGAGAACTCAGAGAAGTCTGGGCGACCGCGTGGCGTTTGTGGCGATGCTTTTCTTATTGGTGCAAGCCAGAATTTTTAATTTTTAATTTTTTGATCACGGTGCAAGCCAGAATTAAAAAGCGGAAAATTGCTTTTTTTAATTTTGATTTGATTTTAAAATGAGTAGTGTTGATTTTAAATTGCTTTTTTTTTAGTGTTGATTAGGGTTCGTTTGAGAGAAAAGTAAGTTAGATAAGTGAGAATAAATAAGGGTAAGAGGGAGTAGAAGTAAGGAACAATGTTATAAATATTGTACTGTACCGTCCAGTATCGGTCGAAGCGTACCTTACCAATCAAGAAACGGTACAAGCTATTGTCCAGTATTGTTCCAGTCAAATATCGATCAATATCACTCTGTGCCATTAAATATTGAGCGGTACCGGTATTGTCATACACTAAAATTTCAAATTTTTTGTGCTTTTATTTTAAAATTGTTTTTTGAAATTCCACACAGTCTGAGCCCGATACAACGATACATAAATCCGGTATGTCTCGTTTAATGAAAAAACGGTATGATGACCAATACGATATTTATAACTTTGGTAAGGAAGAATAAATAAGAATAAGTTGCTTACACTTGTTTGAGAATTAAAAGGGATTAAGCACTTACTCTTATTTGGAAGAATAGTAGAGTAAATAAGAATAAATAAATGAATTGATACATTCGCCACTACAAAATAGATTAAAATATGTTATAGTTAGATTTATATGGGCAAATAAGTAAAATAACCATCCTTACTCCTCCTTATACCCCAAATTGGAGAGTAAGAAAATGGAGAGGGGGGAGGGAACGGGGGGGGTGAGGGAGAGTAAGAGTTACTCCTCCTTGCCCCTGCGTACTCTCATCTTGTTACTTCCAAACATGGGTAAGGACTAAGGAGGAGTACCTACTCCCCCTATTACTCCCCATCCAAACAGGCCCAAAGTCTCCAAGCAAATAGTAGTAGATATTGTCATCGAAATTTAAGGTTGCAATGAAAATGAGCCGACTCGCCGAGCCTCAGGGTTCGGTTCAGTTAAAGCTTGACTCAGGCTTGAATCAAACCGAGCTTGAGCCAGCCTAATCTGCGTTGGAAGCATAGCGAATTGAGATTGAGTCCAACAAGTCTTTACTTGGCTCAGCTCGGTTTAGCTCAATTAGTTCGTTTTTTTAGGTGCTTGTGTGAAAAGTATGAAATTATTGTCATAATAACAAAATTTTATTCATATCTTTAATTATTAAATTCAATACAAGAATCCATCATTTATCTTAAATTATAGCCTTAAATTTAGAAACTTTCTAAAAAAATAAAAAAGAAGGATAATTGACTGAGTTGAGCTGGACTCCAAGCTGAGCATTGTCCATTAGAGGCCGAGACCGAACCTAAACTTTATAGACTTAGTGAACTCCGAGCTGAGCTTTTAACTGATTGAACCGAACCTACACCTAGTAAATTCAAGCTCAACTCGACTCATTTTCACCCTAATCATCTTCTAGATTTTAAACTCAAGCAAATATGAATTTGACTATTTAAAATTCCTGACACACAAAAAAGAGAAAAAAGAAAAAACTAGGAAAGTTAAGTATGAATACCAAGTTTCAGAGTCAGTTGACAATACCAAAGAACGTCATTTTGCAAATATGAATTTGACTATTTAAAATTCCTGACACACAAAAAAGAGAAAAAAGAAAAAAGTAGGAAAGTTACATTCGAGTATGAATACCAAGTTTCAGCGTTAGTTGACAATATCAAAACATGTGTGGGGTGTGTTCCAAATGTTATGTTCAAGCCAACTGAAACCTATGCTGTCCACTGAGTAGGCACAACTAGGCTGTGTTTATTGACATGAACCGTTTTCTTAATTTTTTTTGTGGGGGTCTTGCATTCTTTATTTTGTTAGAGTTAAATTATTGTTGGCTCAATAATGAGAAGAGTTCTCCTATCATAGATTTTCTCTATTCACAAAACTCAAACTCAATAATTTACTTAAAGAAAACAAGTACCAAACCATGCACCTGAACCAACCTGTGTTGTTAGTTGGTACCGTTTCACATTTGACCAAGGTAGACTTTGCAATAATCCAACAGTTGACACTTCGTGTCTCTAAGAGTCACAGGTCAAACACGGCCAACCGATGTCAATCAACATGTCTGTATATTGGTGAAGTCTACAATTTAACTTGGATTCAAGAGAGCAAACACAAACAACCCTTGTTATGAGACACACCTGTGTATGTTAATTAGAAGTAGTACGAATATAAAATAAAATTTGGAGGGTTTCTTTTTGAGAGAATTTTCATTAAGAGATTGTAATCGCCTTTCGCTTTGATCTCGCTATGCTTTAACACCATTGAGATCTTCATTATATATTTATATTCGCTCACCGTTCTTGTGGGTTTCTTATACCCGTGGCTAATTGTAGTTTTACTCCAATTTGAGTTTTCACATAGATTCTTGTGTTCATAGTTTTATTGTTCATTCCTTGGATTGCCAGTCAATCCATATAGTCCGGTTAGCTTCTTATTAACAACTTTCAAACTTAAACAAGCCAACACCTTCTTGCATTACTTCATGGGGTAAAGAGGAAACCCAAGTCAGAACACCTTATTTGCTCAAGTTAGGACGAGCTTAGGCCTCAGAGTTTTGTAATTGTTTCAAAAACCAAAAAAAAACAATTAATATCATGGTTGTATATAGATTTAGAATATTTTAATCTTCTATATGCTTTCATTCCCTATTTTCGTTTCAGATAAACAAATTATATATTAATTATTCGGAAAAATTAAAATTTTTAATGTGCTCATTAATTTAAATATTTTCAAGTGCAAATTCATAAAGGTTGTTGAGAATTGGAGGGCAGGGAGGTCAGAGGAGCAGGAGGGAGGAAAGGGAAGGGTGATCTTTTTCTGAATTACAGAAGCAACACATTTTTGTTCTAGAAAAAAAAAAAAAAACTTTGTTTTTAGGGGACAAAGCAATTAATAATTAAGATTAGGTGAAATCGTAATCACGCTGTTCACTCTGCAGTGTTATATTCCTTACGCTTTTGGTTCAAAATTTCAAATATATCTGTAATCAATTTAAAAAGAGGGGGACGGGGGAGCTGTCAATTTCTTGTAGTGATATTTGGAAGTCCGGAGTATTTTTTTTGGAATCCAAACGCGGCTTTTAGCTAGCATTGTGCCAATATTAGGATCTAAGCACATTGGCGTGTATTTGTGTCTTACTAGGATTTGCATGCTTGTCATTCTTGATATGTGAAACGCTCAACTTATGTTTTGCTACTTCCTGAAGAAGAGAATTCTGAATTAATTATGGACCTATTCTTTTTAATTTATTATAAATAATTTATTATTGATTAGTACTAATGAGTAGTGATGATTCTGAGTAGGAAATTTGAGTAAGTGTTTATCAATGCTGATGAGTGCTGAATAGTAATGATAAGTACGTATGATAAGTTGAAAAGAATGTATCATATATGTATTCTTTTGTTTAGGTTAATTTGGGAATAATACATGTTTTAAGTTGGAGATATTTTTGTCCTTTTTACCAATAAGATTGTCCCCCCCCCCCCCCCAAAAAAAACTTCAAGTTGTCAAAAGTTAGGACTAATAAAAGAAGCGATCACTTTTTTTAATTTTTTTTTAAAGTTAAGTAAACTTTCGCTTATGTGGCTTTCTGATAGGACTTAGATAAGAGTTAGCGATTCGAGTGGGAGAAGGGATAACTTATAGAATGCGCCTTGCCATGCACGTTCTTACGTGCCTCACACAATTATGTATATTTTTCATTTTTATATTGTTTTGGGTAAAAGTTGGCACATGTAAAATAATTAAAAAATTATGACAAATGTAGGGATAACTAGAGAGTGAATATATAAGTTGTATAATTGGATCGCTCGATGACAAAGGCATTACCATTCTCTTGGCCTAACTAGCAAGGTTAGCGATAATTTTTATATGAACTAAAATTTTCATACTAGCACAATATTCATCAGCTTAAGGCTAACTATAATATGTTAAGATAGCTCTTCTAGCTCAAATTAAGAACATTTTATATATAATATTTTAAAAAAATTTCAGTACGTACATATAGTTAATCTAAAGGTATATACAAAGTACGTGCCTATGGGTTTTGCTTAGCTTTCATGAGTTTTTGGTCAACTAACAAATTAAATTATAGCTTTGAGACCCCGTAACATCCAATGATAGACAACAACGCCCCATTATCAACAAAGATAGTACTCGATGAATCTTGTTGATTGTAGTTTGTCTTAGCTTAAGGCTAACAGCAAAACCAGTACAAACATCCCACAATAAAAGGGTGGGTGACTTGACAAATTAAATGACAACTACGTACTATGCATCACTTGACTATATTAAATGCTCCAAAATAATTGCCAATATTCACATAAGACTTAGCTTGTGTTGGTTGGCCAAATGAAAAGGCTGTTAAATTTTTCAGTACTGGTTTTGTTTCAACTTGTGCCCTCCAATTAATCTAGGCTAGCTTCATTCATGGCTAACTTAGCACTACACGACATTAAAATACGTCTTCTTGATGAAAAATAAACAAATGTGCCACCTATGAGGCTATATGTAATGAGGGTACGTATGGCCTCACCAAAATGATGCGTAGAACATGGCAATTTTCTTATGCAAGTGTCCATGTGCTAAACATTAATTTATAATCCAATGAATCACCGTTTCCTCTATGTGATGGAAGAAACTTCTTTTTTTTTGGGGGGGAATGGTAAGCGGGCCTAACTCACAAGGCTCTTATCTCAAGGTATCTAGCAGGTCGTAACGGGTCGAGGGACGGATGTCAAAGTCCAAGCAGCAGCCCAAGACCACACAAGCTGGCAACACAAATTTCAAGCACAATGCTAAAATTTTGGTGCCACTCGGGAGGGAAGGCTGGCAAGGTGGAGTGTTGGCCAACCGGTCAACGTAACACTACTTCGCCAGGGAAGAATCTATTTAACATTAACAAATTGGCATTCAAAATATCCTCTCTATTGTAATAATATTGTACTATAGCCCTTGTTTTTTTGGATATATGAGAATTATTTTTGACTTTATGGTCTAAGATACATCATCCTCTCAAAAAGTTTAGTATTTATATGACTATAACATTATGTGAGATGTGAATACATAAGGTCATTAATTTTTAAAATTTAATATGTCTATTATTAAAGAAAATATCAATAGTTACTATATTCAATCAAATTTAAATAAAATGGCAAAACAAAATATTTGTTCGAAGTTTAAAAGTACTTAATAAGTTCTTAGTTTTTCAATAATAGAGTTTAGAAATTAGATATATATGCTTGACAAATTATAGGATCTTCTTTACATGTGAATTTTTTACTGACATTAGTTTGTATTTCGTACTAGATCCGCCTTAAACATTACACAACCTTCTCCCCTCAATATGCATTGGACCACAAATAATTAAGTTGGTTTTTAATTACGATATTAGAAAGATGATGAGCATGCATGTACTCGTTCCCCAATAATTATTATTTTTTTCCCTCAATTTAAAATGGTATTAATTGACAAAGTTTGCAAAATGTATGGTAAACCTTTGAACTTCAACGTGTATTGTGTTTGTTTACAAATCAACTGCATAACTTCTCCTGTAAAGGCAATGAAAATCAATATAAACATGTCAATAGTAACTATGAGTACCGTTTGTGCAAAACACTAAGTTAGGCATGGAATTCTATCTAATCTAGCAAATGTTTTAGAGAGGACCTTGTTGGGTACTTGCGGTAGGAGTTAGTACGAGAACTTGCTGTATATCTTGACCGTTAAAAATTATAAAAGAAACAGAATGCAGATTAATATGGCATTAAGTTCTAGTGGGACGATAGTCCGCTCTAGAATGATTTGATTAAATGTTAAGAAAGGTAAATTTTTTTTTACATGAAATATTTGTAGCACGGAACAATCTTATTAAATTTAGAAACAAAAACTCCCAGTGCATGTAGATTCCACTTTTGCATGGTCTCGAGAGATCTATATGTAAGCAACTTTACCGTTGCAGACGTCTCTGTCTACAAGAGACCAACTCCAGAATCTTATTAAATTCAGAAGCTCCAGCAAATATTAATGTTTTGCTAATTTACATATGCAGAATTATGCCATTACCGTTCAAATAAGATAATTTGGCACACTATTTTGGTGCATAGGAGGCTTAAACGTCAATGTAGACAGGATTAGAATCTAAATGTCTAATACAACTTTCTAATACTTTGCCAATTGTCTTAGTTATTATATCCAAGACTAACTAAGATTGAAGATTTGTGGAGTAATGGATTCATTATCCTCAAAAATCTCAAATGACGACTTCTTTATTGCAATATATAACTATACAACATTAGGGCTTGTATATAGTTGTTTTTACCAACCCCAACCTAAAGCCACACATGATAACATACCATCCAAGTCTTCAAGATACGTCAATTAACTTAACTAATTAGATCCATCATAATCAACCACTAAAAACTTACAAACAGGCACATTGGTAACTGTCCCTTAAATTAGCTAAGCTCAATTAATTTACAATGTCTGGATGACATAATAAGCCTAAGTGGGCCAACTAAAATAAGTAGCAAGGATGGAGAATAATAGTGTAATATTTTATATTTTCAGGTATTCAATTTTCATACTATTTTCTGGATTGAATTTTTGGACAAATGATCTTCATATTTCATATTGATATTAAATTCTATTTAATTTTATCATTTAAATATTCAGTATATGAGCACGGACACAAATTAATGCTTGAAGTATTTATTAATAATTTTGCAAGAAATTCATGAAAGGGTCCAGATTTGTGAGGCCCCATCTCTTGAAATGCAACGATGGGGTAGGAAAGTAGGCAGAAGGAAGTTGCCTTAATTAACGGCAGTTGGTGTTGGACAATGCTGGGTTGTGACTTTTGAGTTGTGTTACGTACATCCAACTTATTTCGGCTGGCTGGATGCTGGATTTAATTGGGCCCTACGTTTAACTAAAAACACACTTTAAGTACATGATGATAGTTGAAGTGTGTAAAATGGCTTCGACTTACCCTGGAGATCTAGAACTTTCTTTTCATGGGGGAATCATTCCATAGAACCCAAGCCAAAATATTCAAAATAATGTGAGGGCAAAAAAAAAAAAAAAAAAGATCTCTTTGTTTTAGCAGTTTAAGTCATAGTTAATGATTATGAGTGGTGACAACTTTTTTACATTTTTAGTTGTTGAAATATTTGTTAAAGGTTACTGTTATGGTGCCCAACGGTTCAAAGAAACCAAATCTTTGAGTCTGGTTGTATAAGATTCGTTTTTAACTCTCAATTCCACTTATTTGATTTAGTTTAGGAATATGTTTTCTATAAGGCAAGATTGATGCTCAAAGGTAGGCCTGGGCATTGGATCGGGTGTCCAGTGGACACACCGTGGCGAGCTGGAAAAACAAGGGGTCAGGCCTGTATAATTTGTTAAATGGACCGGAACTTAGAGGGCCGCCATTAAGAAGCAATTAGCGGGTCTGGAACGGGCCGGATACTGGGCTTTAAAAAACTCAACAGAAACCCTACGGCCTAACCTCTGCAAGGCCTTTCTTCTCCCCGCTTCCAGTGTGTTAAGGCCTTCCCTCTCTCCTCGTCTCTTCTTCCTCTCTCTACACTTGAAAAAACTCAACTTTACGAGACAAGAAATTTAAAGTTTCAACTAATTACTCTTAATCAAGGTATGTTGATTTTTAACTCTTTTTTCAAATTACTAGATAATGGGTTCCTCCATCTGGGACAAATTCAATTAAGTTGAGATTTTGGTTGAATTTCTAGTACTTAGTGAAGGCTACCTATGTTCCAATCGATTGATGTAGAAATTTCGTCCCAAATTCTCTAAATTTCAGAATTGGATTTTACTGATTTCGGTTGGATGTTGCAGAAGACTTGGTTCCAATTTCAAATTTTTCATTCCTTGTTCTTATTCCTTTCATTGGCTACCTTCAATTTCTAGGTTGGCTGCCTTCAATTTCTGGGTTGGCTTCTACATGGGATTTTTCATACTTCTGGGTTGGATTTTTCATTTCTAAATACTACCAATTTTGGAGGGATTAAGGGTTTTTTCTTAGTTCTGTGCTCCCTTGGTGTTTGCAATGAAATTCGAGGCATCTAGGTTTGATTTCTATCTAGTCTGTTCTGCAAGTTTTGAATTCTATCTCCTCTGATTTGAATTCTATATCCTCTGTTTTAATTGCCAAGTATCTCTTCTTCTCTTGAGAAGTAGGTATTCTTCCAGTCATAATAATCCTCTTGATTTTATTTACACCATATTATCAGCCTTCCCTTCCTTTGTTGTTGGGATAATAATCCTAGGCCATAAAGAATCTCTTTTTGATAGATTGTAAAAGCATTTACTACATACTGCTTGGCATTAAGCTTTGTTGTATCCAACTGTTTATGAGTCCTCATTGAAAGTGCTTTTTATTGCTACTATGGTCTTTAGATTTCCTTCCTCTTTGTTGGTGTCTTATATCTGTTAAGTGGATAGAACTAGCTGGTGAGCGACTACATGACTGCTTCAATAACAACAAATGACTCTGGGGGATAGTCCTGCCTTATAGGGCAGGGAGATTCTTTACCACAGCAATCAGAGATGTAAGGAAAAAGACTGATTCCACGACTGCTTCAATAACCTTTTAAGTTATTCTTCTTAGGGCTGGGGATAAAACAGGTGTGGGGTGTTACTCTGCTCAGTCTTTAGCACTATTAATTCTCTCAGCACGTAAAAGTGTGTTATCCTGTGTAATTTATAGTTGCTAGTTTTAAATTCATATTCTACAAGTTGTCGTAAATTTATTCCCAATAAAGGTGTAAATGATGGTTTAGTCTAGTGAGATATTAAGCTTTGTTGTTGGGATTGTATTTGAATTTTCTTTTTGTCAGTAGCCTAATACAAATATTGTTTGACATTGCGTCCCTGACCTTTGTTTCTTGGAACCCTGGAATGTGGTTGTTTGAACAATATTTTCTCTGGGAAAATGCTAATCAAAATCATCGATTAGATACTAGAAGTTTTCAAAGAGGCCTCATTTCATCTCTTCAATGTGGAGTGATCTAGACAATTTTTAGTGCCAAGTTGGTTGTTCAAATGTTGTGGTGTAGGTGAAACATAAGATGCTATTGCACTGCAAAAGAATTTCATATTTTATGTTGGATTCTACGTCTTTTAGACCTTTGAGATTATATAAGCTTCTGTGGTTCTGATTCCTTTGATACTCGTTTCTTATGCTTTTTTCAGAAGAGTTGTGACGCTGCATCAGAATCATTACTAGAACAGACTGACCAAATCGTTTGGATATATACCAGCTGGTGCTTATTTGTTGAGGAAGTGATATGAAAAGTGAAGCGGCAACCTCTTCAGTACAACTCGAAGATGGATATAGCGAGTATGCCATTCAACAACGTAAAAGGAAGAAGAGGTCTAAAGTGTGGAGGGAGCTTCAAGAAGGCAAGAATGCACAAGGTGAGAAAATAGCAACTTGTAAGCATTGTAAAGTAGTCATGACCGCTAATCCTAATAGTGGCACTTCTCACTTGAAGCGTCACTTAGATAAATATCCACATCGATCTAGTGGAGTTGAAATTAGGGAGTTGGGTACTGATGATTGTGAGGACTTTGTCTTTAATATGAATGATTTTCAAAAAGAAATTGTGCTTTATATCATAGAAGGGGCTCATTCGTTTGTAACTGTTGAAGAGAAAGGTTTTAGACGAATGATGTCTAAAGCTAATCTGAACTTTGTGTCATTCAGTCGTTCAACGGCTAAGAGAGAATTGTTGTCTATGTATGTGGGGGATAGAGATAAGGTCAAGGATATGCTATTGAAAGTTCCGGGAAGGATTTGTTTGGCAACTAATAATTGAAAGTCAAACCACACTTATCAGCACTACATTTGCATCACAGCTCATTTTGTGGATAGTGCTTAGAAGTTGCATAAAAGGAGCCTTAGGTTTAAGGCGTTGACACCTCCTTATGATGGTGAAAGTATTGCGAATGAAGTATTTATATTTCTTACTCAGTAGAATATTGAACATAAGATACTTACTATCACTGTGGATAATGCCAAGTACAATGATGTAATTGTGTCTAATCTGAAAAAGCGTCTTATTCCAAGGAATGGGTTGATTAGTAGTGGTGCTTTCTTCTGTGTTCGATGTTGTGCACATTTCTTTAATCTTATTGTGCAAGATGGTTTGCAATTGATTGCACACATTTTGGAAAAGATTCGAAATTTGATGAAGTTGATGACTATGTCTTCTCAAAGAAGTAAAGATTTCTATGAAATTGCTGAAAAATATTTTCATTTGGATATGAGAAGAAAACTAAATTTGGACATGCAAGTCCGTTAGAATTCCACTTACAAGATGGTGGATAATGTTATTTATTATAAGAGTGTGTTTGGTTATTTGGTGTCTACTAATTCACTATTGAAACTCTATGTGCCTGTAGAAGAAGAGTGGGAAAAAGTCACTGTTATACATAAATTTTTAAAGTTATTTTATGAAGTGACTCGTATGTTTAGTGCTATCAAGACCCCGACTTCGAATTTGTATTTTAAGGGTGCATCCATTGTCTTTTGCTTTAGGCTACTCAAGGGCCTTATGAATTTTTAACGGACATGGGAAATATGATGCTTGGGAAGTTTGACAAGTACTGGTCCGAGTATAACCTATATTTATCATGTGCTGTCATTCTTGATCCTAGATGCAAGGTTAAATTTGTTGAATATTGTTTTAGTAAACTGTTTGCCCCAGATGATGCCATAGAACAAGTGGATAATGTATTGGGTACTTTACATTCCCCATATGATGAGTACAACTTACATTCTACATCAACTTTCACCAATTGTCAGCTCTTCTCCTATTGTAAGTGGTTCTGGGGATGATTATTTTGATGATTATAATAGTTTTAGTGGTAGAAGGTCTAGAACACGAGCAGGGAGGTCACAACTTGACTTATACTTGGAGGAGCCGGCCCTTGAGTTAAATATGGAGTTAGATGTTTTGGAGTTTTGGCATGGAAGTTCCATGAGATATCCGGAACTTTCTTTAATAGCATGAGACTTGTTGACTATCCCAATTAGTGCTGTATTCTCAGAGTTTGCATTTAGTCTTGGTGGCAAAACCATCTCCCCGACTCGTAGTGCATTGAAACCAAAGACCATACAAGCACTGGTGTGTTTGCAAGACTAGAGACGTGCAGACTATAATGCAACTTTAGTGGTCGATAATGATTCTAATTCAGATGAGAAAGGAGCATTTGAGGATGAGGAGGACAATACAAGTCTTTTTTTTTAGGTAATTAGTTCTTTTGATTATTATAATAAATTATATTTACTGGATTATACTTGTAAGCAACACTTACATGATGCTAATATTTTTATATGAAATTCAAGTGCAGGACTTTGTAATCCGTGGCTTCATGATCAAATCTGGACTTTATCATTTGATGGAATTGGTTTTAGAAACTATCATCGTTAAGTTGGAATGACTCAGTGGTATATTTTGAGAACCAGAAACAAACTGCTCTAAAAGCCCTGTTAGGAGAAGCCATTGCCAAAAGCAGAGAAGAATCGCCGACTTCTAATGAAATACCAACTAAATGCCCTATTTTCGAGGCTTCCAAGGAGGAGATGGGAAAGGAATGGAACTCCCCAGCGAGGTATCCAGTGAAGATCAAGACAGAGAAGAGGAAGACAAAGAGTAAATCGTCATCCTGGGTGCCATTTCTCTACTGTTCTACTTCTTCGGTAAATGCTAATGGTCCATAGCCTGTGGATATGCCAAGGAATCAGAACATATGATTATATGAACAATGAAGATGGGGTTGTACAAGACTTAGACTAGTAGTGAGTACTGGTGGATAAATTTTGCTTTCCCTTTGCTTGGTTGGACTAGTTTAGCTTGGTTGGAAAATAACAAGGACATTAGTTGGCAATTAACTAATCAAAAACACTCATTAAGTGATAATGGGCGGGCTATGGACGGGTCGAGCTTATTTGGCCCATAACTCGACCTGGCCCATTAACAAATATGCTCGGCCCGACCCGGCCCGCTTAGTTAATGGGATGGCCTAGTCCGTTGCCCATCCCTATTCAAAGGTATGGATTTTTGCAAACTTAAAAATTAAGAGAAAATTTATTAGAATTCATAACTGTTGAAGTAATTATACCATTACATACTTGTTTTTGTGTTAAAAATACACTAATTGAAGGTCATGTAGAAATGTATTGTTTCATTTTCGTATTTAACTAAGAGCATGTTTGGTAAGAAAAATTGGAATGCAATGGAATCAGAGCTTGAAACCTGGGGGGTTAGGTATGGAATTTGAATCATGAACACAGTTGTTTGGTGAAAATTGAAATGAAATCAAGTTCTAGTCCTTTATGTTTGGTGAGTAGTTATGGAATGAAATTAAACCGATTTTTATTTTTAAAATGTTATTTGCGTTATAATTTATTGATTTAATTTTTATTACGTCTACTTTGTTAAAATGAAATTTCAGCACCTTATTCCTAAACATTTGACGTTCATATTTCGTTATATTTATTTATATTTTTAATAGTTTTATTTTTAGAAAACTTTTATGCTATTGTAGAACTTTTTTTGGAATCAAAAGTTATATATTTTCTAAAATAATGATGATGATAATGATGATGATGATGATGATAATCTTCTTCATCATTTGCCACCAACGCGGCTAATTGAGACCCACCGCCACTCCAATCCTAGCACAACCTATCACCACCGTCGTGCGCCGCCTGCTATGGATGCCAGTGATCCGCCATTAGCCTTTACCCAATTATTTCCCCCCCTCTCTCTCTCTCGCGCTCGTGCATCTCAGTCACCAAACCCTAAAGCCACGATGGGGCTTTGATTCATTAGCCATGAGGGAGGACGATGGTCGGGGAAGCATTGTAGGGTGATTCCGACCACCATCCAATGCTTTTAGCGGCAGGTAATAGTTATTGGAGGTCCGGCGGTGATTATGATGCGGTCGAAACGGTGAGCGATTTGGAGCAGGCAAGGTCGCCGACAGCCAAGTCTGGCGGTGTCATTCTGGTGTTGGATGTCGATGGGTGGCAACCGGTAACAATGGTGGGCTAGTGGTTGGTGGTGGTGACGAGGAAGATGGAGGCTGCGAATGAACGAGGGAGGCTGGGCATGAGGACAATAATTTTAAGGTTTTTTTAATAATTAATGTTGAACATTGGGGGATGAGAACTTGAAACCCCTTCCCCTCCAAAATGGGGGGTTCAAGTTCCAGGGGTTTAGGAGGAACTTGATACCCCCAGATATCAAGTTTCTTTCCCTAAATTTCTTATAAAATATTAGGGATTGAAATTTAAAACTTGAGGATTCAAATTCCCAACCCTTTTTTGCTTTCCAAACACCCCCTAAGAACCTATGCATTAAATTGAAGCTGAAACCTTTCAATTTAAATAAATTTTTTTCTTCATCATTATTCATTACAAAAAAGTGTATTAAACTGTACAAAATAATTCAATCAGCCATATCCCCACTCAATCAGTCAATCAACTTGATACCTCATGGGCAATACTTTTTGATGATAGACAAAACAATTACATGTATAGTCTCATAAACAACCTAAAGCCCTGTTCTTTTTGCTAGTAAATTCTAATTTATCCACTTCAATACACTTCAACCTAATTAGCAGACTTCAATAAAAAAATATCAACTTCAATTTACTTCAACCAATTTCAATCCACGATTTTAACAAATTTTTACCCATCATATAAAAACATACCCACTTCAACAAAAAATACCTACTTTAATCAATTTCAATCAATTTCACCTATTTTTTAACCTTTATTTTTCAACGAAATGGACAAACCCTAAAAAAACTATATGTAAATAATATGATCATAATATTGTTATCATAATATACATGCGAATTTTAGTTGATGTATCACATGAAAACAAAATTTTAGTGCTTTTAGTTAGGATCCGGACGCCTATTCCCATTAAAATAAAGGAGGCTTGCGTTGGAAATATCAGCCTACCCTCACAGCTTTGAAATAATTAAAATCATGCAAATGAAATGAAACATCATGCACCATTATAATTTTGGACCACCGACACAACCGTCAAGTCTTCGCTGTAACATCTTAGTTTCTTCCTGTTCTTTCTCTCTCCATCCCTTGCTCGCCACTTCTTATGTTGCAGCAATTATTATTACTAAACTTATACCTTTATGGTATAAGAGTGTGAGTTAAATAATTTTTTAATATATTATTAAGATAAAAATTTTTTTAAAAAAACAAATAATAAATCGGTGTATTGTATTATTTTGATAATGCAAAAATAAAGCGAGTCTTCTTTAGTTTTTTTCCTATTAATAACATACTTTTTTATGCTTAATTAAACTCACATTTTTTGTTATATTTACATCATCAAATCATATATATTTTATGTTTAAATTTTATTATTAGATAATAAAAATGTATGTGAAAAGTTACTTTATTAAATAGAATTAATATTGTATTAAATTTACATTCATCCTATATTGTCTTTTTTTATTTTAAATATCATATAGCATCCTACATTGTATTAAAGTATCTCACATGACTATTCTCTCCTATGTGGTATCCTACATGTCAAGTTTACGTATCGCTCATACATGAGTTCAATTCAACTTTTAATATATACTAGGGTTATACCCTTACGGTGTAAGGGTGTGAGTTAAATAATTTTTTAATATATTATTAAGAGAATAAGTTTTTTTATAAAAGAAGCAAATAATAAATCGGTGTATTATATTATTTTGATAATGCAAAAGTAAAGCGAGTCTTCTTTAGTTTTTTTCCTATTAATAATATACTTTTTATTCTTAATTAATATCTAACTCACATTTTTTGTTGTATTTGCATCATCAAATCATATATATTTTATGTTTAAATTTTATTATTAAATAATAAAAAGGTATGTGAGAAGTTACCTTATTAAATAGAATTAATATTGTATTAAATTTACATTTATTCTACATTGTCTTTTTTTAATTTTTAATATCATGTAACATCCTATGTTGTATTAAAGTATCATGACTATTCTCTCCTATGTGTCATCCTATGTGTCAAGCTTATGTGTCATTCATACATGAGTTCAATCTAACTTTTAGTATATATATATGATATATATATATATATGATACGAAAAGTTAAAGCAGATTCAGAATGACTCTAGTCTTATCGAAAATTAAGTGATGATAGATGCAAAGCCTATATATTCCCATAAGTTATATCAGTGCCACACATTAAAAATTATTTATATGATAAATACATATTGAAAAAATATATATATTTGATAAGTGAGAGTACATACTCCCAGTGTATGATATACATTACCTGATAGATGTATCTTGTGTTGACTTAAATAAATTTAGAATGTTATTTAGAATTATTAAATTATCGATGGTTATGATAATTATTAATTGTTAAAACTGGTAAGTATTTATTACAATGATACCTTAGTAGGATCTGGCATGTTAATAAAGAAATATTATACGTGAAATTTTATACTTGTGAAAAATTATGGAAATTAGCGTGATTTTACAAAATTTATGACTAATAAACACTGATATTCTTACACTATACTATTCCAAGCCCCTGTTCCCCCCCCCCCCTTCAAATCTCACATAATACATTTATCATTTTCACTTAAATATATGTGAAGTTATATATACCCTTGCATCTTGCAAGGCGAACGGCAATAAGCAAGTGAAGATTGAAGAATGCAGTGCTATATATCCTTGATGATAACGAAGGAAGAAGACAACATATTCGCCATGTGAAAGGGAAATTTCAACAGTATAAATTGAGGAGTGGATTTCAATGTTCTGTTTGTGCTCTTTGTAAGGTTGCGTTTAACCATTTCCACAATTTTATTCTTGTGATCAGCACACAGTGCAACTGCATATGCATGTACTTCTACAACTGTTATGAAACTCCTTTGTCTTTTTACTCCAAGACAATACTATTGGTAATATTGTAGTTGTATGAGGTGCCTTTTCGTTTTCAGAAGATTGTGTTTTGTTAGTAGTTGTTTTTAAGTTGGTTGGAGTGTGCGTGTGTTTTTTTTTTCATTTTTTTTTTTGGGGTGGTTTTGTTGTTGTAGTCTTATAAAGTCTTGTTTGGACTCTTCTTTGGCTCTTGGCTATTAATGAACAAAAAAAAGTGCAAGTAGGATGATGCATGTTTGTTATGTTGTTAAGGAGGTTGTTATAAAGTGGTTATGCCATTGTGCCATGTCAGCCTCAAGCAAACCTATTCTGCTTTGGATTAGTTAGGCAATTAGTTAGCCAGTCATCTTACCACAGCAACTTCCTTGTATATATATATATCAGCACTGTGAAAATATTTCAGGTGATATATCAATGATAATATCAGCTTCAATGTTCATACTCCAAAATCTTCCTTCTCTCCACTACTTCACATGGTATTAGAGCTTCAGGATCATGGATCAGAAACAACATTTCTTCATTTTCGATCAATGGACTTGAATCTTCAATTGATCAAGCTAACAATACAGGTCCTCCATACTTTCTTCCTATTCGATTGATTGGCTAGTTACTCCAATCAGTCCAGCCTTTCCAAGACTGATCCAGATCTTGGTTTATTTGTTTCTTGGCTGATTCTTGGTTGATTTCTTATTTTTTGATAATCAATGTAACGCCCCGCCCGAAGTGGACGGACGCGTCACCGCCGTGGACGCTCGGTCAGTAGCGCCCACCAGGCTCTATGACCTTATTGACCTGAATTGACCTATTCATAGGCGATAGCAGCGGAAGCTCTTATCGAAATCGAACCAAAGGTCGAGATAGTCAACCTAAAACATGCATTACATACACACTTAGCCGTATCCATAATTTTATTACATATTTCTGAATCAAAATACATTCAGAACTACATTTACTAACATAATCCATACTTTATACATACTACGAGCCCTACAGTTCCAAATAAGTTCTTCAAAAGTGTTTCAGAGCTAGTGAGCTTTCTTAATGCTCCTGGGGTCCCTTCTCGCTTCCAAAACCTAAAAAAAAAATGGTGAGGTCATGAGCTCCCCGAGCCCAGTGAATAACCCTTACCTTCCCCACTGTTACACTTTGCACATTAACCGGTTCACACATAATCACGTAGTACACATATCTCACGACATATAGACAAATATTTGTAGGCTTCAAGAATCAAGATAAACTCATACCTCCATATCTCATATATTCACAAATATCACAACTACCCACAATATACTTATGTCATGGAATAGGCAATTAGCGTAGCTTAGTCGTACTTGTCCCATACCAAGTACAATTCAAGGACTCTCGTTTTCACGTAAGTCCCTAAACAAACTCTACGGTTAGTCTATTCACTAAACTAACCATGATTGTCCCATACCAATCACGTCCTTTGGGCTCATAGTCCTCACTGGAGTCCAAAAGAGAGCAGAATCTGCTAAGCAACGTAACGGCCCGCCCATAACCACAATTAGCACACATCAAAGCAATCTTTTTCACAAAAGTTCGCGTACTAGCCATAAACACATTCCAAATTCAATCACAAGCTTGAAGATATTTTGAATGAACCGTCAAATCCAAAACTAAATCCAAAATCCAAAACTAAGATCAAAATTGATTTCATAACTGATCCAAATTTCAAATCCAAACGAAACCCAATTCCATGTCACATCCGAAATCCGAATCCAAGCCAAAATCAATTTCACAACACATCACATATTCTTAACTGAATGCAAAACTTTTAGGTTAAGGGAAAACAACTCATGACTCACACAAAGAACTATCACAAAACACAAGGGTCACAAACACATCCTGGCGGACTGGGTAATGCCCACTCAAGGTACCAACCAAGAACCCAACGCTCTAGAGTACGTAGATGTCCTCAAAACACAAACTGTGGAGTCACATTCACATCCTGAAAAACCAGGGACCTATACAGCTCCCAAATAACACAAACTGAGAGCCAATTGGCGAACCGGGCAGCGCCCACTCAAGGTACCAGCCAACGACTGACACAGCTCCAAACACAAAGACAACTACTTCTATGGCCATAGTTCTAGAACGCCCTGTAATAGCCTAAAGCAAGACATGAACCTTTTTCCCCAAAACATAACTTAAGAAAATCGTATAATTCATTGTCTCCATTCAAAATACTTTCACAAGTTTCCCATGATTCATCGTACAAGCAGAATTCTTAGGAAGCTCAACAATGGTTTTTTCATATCTAATTTACGGATTAAACATGCAAATAATCCATAATTACACTAAATAAGTTACTTTAACTCAAACATTCATAACTCACATCATACACATCCAATCTTTACCAAACTTTGCAGGAAATTGAAAAATGGCATGTAGATTCTAACATATTAATTTCATAATTTTTGTCCACACCAATCATTCCCAGAAATTCAAACAGTCAGCCAAAATACTCAAAAATCTGTGAATTAAACTCAAAATTCATAACTTTTAGCATACACAACCAAAATTCACAACAATTTACCAGCAAACACCCCATATCATGAGGAATATACAGTAATAATTTGATAATTTTTCTCCAAGCAAACCTTTCATAACAAATTAAAATAGTAATCGAAATCAGGTACCAAAACAAGGCAGTCTCAATCGAAAATTCATAACTTCTAAAATACACATCCAAAATTCATGAAAATTTACAGGATATTTCTAGACATCAGTGTTATTCTACAGTAAAATTGTATAATTTTTCTCCAACCCAAAAGCTCACAGTAATTCCAAACACCATCTGAATTTACATACTAAAAACAGGGCAGATTCAAATAAAAACTTCATAACTTACAAACTACACATCTAAAATTCATGAAACTTTACCAGAAGTTGCCTAATATCCTTTGTAACCTACAGTAAAAATTTCAGGATTTTTCAAGCTGCCAGTAATTCACAAAAAATCAAACAGTAGCAGACCTGTGCAAAATCCGAAAATTCAACACTTATGTTTCAAATCTCTTGTTCATCCAATACCAATAATCAATCCAAAAATCCATCATTTAACATGTTATTGGATGAATTCACAACATACCCAACAACTCACAACCCCCTAATCAATCCAAAAAGCACAATTAAACAAGCAACTTTAGGGGTGAGTTTCTATCAATCGAAGATTATTTTCTCCTCTATCAAACCCTAAAAACATCAAATTCATACTTCAATTTTCGCTTGATTTCTCAGATTCGAACCCTAGGTTTTCAAATTCTTCTTGCCCTAATCAATTTTAGGTTGAAGAAGAATAAGAATTACTCACCTTGAATTGAAATCAAAATCAAAACTGTAATCCTCTTCTCCTTCTTCTTCTTCTTCCCCTTCTTCTTCTCCTTTTTCTTCTTCTTCTTCTTCTCCTCTCTCTGCCTCTCTCTGCGTGTGTGGTGTGTGTTAAGAAGCAGAGAACCCCCCTCCCCTTTTGATAAACATCACGTGCAATAACCCCCCCTTCCCCTTTCTTTTGTTTTTTTTTTTTGGGTCAAGCCCCCTTCTTTGACTCATCTCTCCCTTTTTTTTTTTTTTTGGGTTGTTGAAACAAAGCCTTAGTAATATACTCACTCAACAAATTATTTCCAAAACACAATCATATTAACTTAAAACACATATATATATCTAAAATAAAACACATAATATACATAAACCTAAAACACGTATGCACATGTTAATCGAAATTAGTAACTGAAATTTTCGGGGTGTTACATCCTTCCCCCCTTAAAATAAGTTTTGTCCTCGAAACTTACCTTTCCTTGTACACCGGATGCGAGTTCGCTTAACTTTTCTCCGGCGGCTTCATGACATAAATCCTTCCTGCGGAACCTTTCCCCTTATCGTAATCTGTCTTCTTGTTCGGTGGCTGGAGTATGCCTTTTTCATCAGAGAATAGCCTCTTCGAGCTTCCAGAAGCCCTTCTATCCGGTTGGGGGCACTGGGAAGCTATATGGCCAGGTTTTCCGCAGTTGAAGCACTTGCCCGTTGCTCGGTAGCATTCAACTCCACCATGGATTTTCTTGCAGAACTCACAGTATTTCTTATCTAAAGCTGGTTCAAGCATTCGCTCTCCTTGAGCAATGTTCTTTTGTTTCTCAAAGGCTAAGCTTCCTCCACTTGATTTCTTGGTCGTAGTTGCATTTTTAGTTACTAATTTCGATTAGATGTAACACCCCGAAAATTTCAGTTACTAATTTCGATTAACATGTGAATACGTGTTTTAGGTTTATGTATATTATGTGTTTTATTTTAGATATATATATGTGTTTTAAGTTAATATGATTGTGTTTTGGAAATAATTTGTTGAGTGAGTATATTACTAAGGCTTTGTTTCAACAACCCAAAAAAAAAAAAAAAGGGAGAGATGAGTCAAAGAAGGGGGCTTGACCCAAAAAAAAAAAACAAAAGAAAGGGGAAGGGGGGGTTATTGCACGTGATGTTTATCAAAAGGGGAGGGGGGTTCTCTGCTTCTCAACACACACCACACACGCGCAGTTTTTTTTCTAGAGAGGCCATGAGAGGATTATATACATGCGAGAAGAAGAAGAAGAAAAAGGAGAAGAAGAAGGGGAAGAAGAAGAAGAAGGAGAAGAGGATTACAGTTTTGATTTTGATTTCAATTCAAGGTGAGTAATTCTTATTTTTCTCCAACCCAAAAGCTCACAGTAATTCCAAACAGCATCTGAATTTACA
The DNA here is from genome assembly GCA_029747015.1 of Carnegiea gigantea. Classification (NCBI taxonomy): domain Eukaryota; kingdom Viridiplantae; phylum Streptophyta; class Magnoliopsida; order Caryophyllales; family Cactaceae; genus Carnegiea; species Carnegiea gigantea. The sequence continues at coordinate 356,825 of JAKOGI010000940.1, forward strand.
TACTGAAAACAGGGCAGATTCAAATAAAAAATTCATAACTTACAAACTACACATCTAAAATTCATGAAACTTTACCAGAAGTTGCCTAATATCCTGGGTAACCTACAGTAAAAATTTCAGGATTTTTCAAGCTGCCAGTAATTCACAAAAAAAATCAAACAGTAGCAGACCTGTGCAAAATCCGAAAATTCAACACTTATGTTTCAATTCTCTTGTTCATCCAATACCAATAATCAATCCAAAAATCCATCATTTAACATATAATTGGATGAATTCACAAATACCCAACAACTCACAACCCCCTAATCAATCCAAAAAGCACAATTAAACAAGCAACTTTAGGGGTGAGTTTCTATCAATCGAAGATTATTTTCTCCTCTATCAAACGCTAAAAACATCAAATTCATACTTCAATTTTCGCTTGATTTCTCAGATTCGAACCCTAGGTTTTCAAATTCTTCTTGCCCTAATCAATTTTAGGTTGAAGAAGAATAAGAATTACTCACCTTGAATTGAAATCAAAATCAAAACTGTAATCCTCTTCTCCTTCTTCTTCTTCTTCTTCCCCTTCTTCTTCTCCTTTTTCTTCTTCTTCTTCTCTCCTCTCTGCCTCTCTCTGCGTGTGTGGTGTGTGTTGAGAAGCAGAGAACCCCCCCTTTTGATAAACATCACGTGCAATAACCCCCCTTCCCCTTTCTTTTGTTTTTTTTTGTTTTTTTTTGGGTCAAGCCCCCTGCTTTGACTCATCTCTCCTTTTTTTTTTTTTTTTGGTTGTTGAAACAAAGCCTTAGTAATAGACTCACTCAACAAATTATTCCCAAAACACAATCATATTAACTTAAAACACATATATATATCTAAAATAAAACACATAAAATACATACACATTAATTAGGAATTCACACTTGAATCAAAATTAGTAACCAAAAATTTCGGAATAGGTTTGTTCAAACAACCAAAAAAAAAAAAAAAGGAGAGATGAGTCAAAGAGGGGGCTGTATCCCAAAAAAACAATGATTGAGGTCATGACCGCTCCCCGAGCCCAGTGAATAACCCTTACCTTCCCCACTGTTACACTTTGCACATTAACCGGTTCACACATAATCACGTAGTACACATATCTCACGACATATAGACAAATATTTGTAGGCTTCAAGAATCAAGATAAACTCATACCTCCATATCTCATATATTCACAAATATCACACCTACCCACAATATACTTATGTCATGGAATAGGCAATTAGCGTAGCTTAGTCGTACTTGTCCCATACCAAGTACAATTCAAGGACTCTCGTTTTCACGTAAGTTCCTGAACAAACTCTACGGTTAGTCTATTCACTAAACTAACCATGATTGTCCCATACCAATCACGTCCTTTGGGCTCATAGTCCTCACTAGAGTCCAAAAGAGAGCAGAATCTGCTAAGCAACGTAACGGCCCGCCCATAACCACAATTAGCACACATCAAAGCAATCTTTTTCACAAAAGTTCGCGTACTAGCCATAAACACATTCCAAATTCAATCACAAGCTTGAAGATATTTTCAATGAACCTTTAAATCCAAAACTAAATCCAAAATCCAAAACTAAGATCAAAATTGATTTCATAACTGATCCAAATTTCAAATCCAAACGAAACCCAATTCCATGTCACATCCGAAATCCGAATCCAAGCCAAAATCAATTTCACAACACATCACATATTCTTAACTGAATGCAAAACTTTTGGGTTAGGGGAAAACAACTCATGACTCACACAAAGAACTATCACAAAACACAAGGGTCACAAACACATCCTGGCGGACTGGGCAATGCCCACGCAAGGTACCAACCAGGAACCCAACGCTCTAGAGTACGTAGATGTCCTCAAAACACAAACTGTGGAGTCACATTCACATCCTGAAAAACCAGGGACCCATACAGCTCCCAAATAACACAAACTGAGAGCCAATTGGCGAACCGGGCAGCGCCCACTCAAGGTACCAGCCAACGACTGACACAGCTCCAAACACAAAGACAACTACTTCTATGGCCATAGTTCTAGAACGCCCTGTAATAGCCTAAAGCAAGACATGAACCTTTTTCCCCAAAACATAACTTAAGAAAATCGTATAATTCATTGTCTCCATTCAAAATACTTTCACAAGTTTCCCATGATTCATCGTACAAGCAGAATTCTTAGGAAGCTCAACAATGGTTTTTTCATATCTAATTTACGGATTAAACATGCAAATAATCCATAATTACACTAAATAAGTTACTTTAACTCAAACATTCATAACTCACATCATACACATCCAATCTTTACCAAACTTTGCAGGAAATTGAAAAATGGCATGTAGATTCTAACATATTAATTTCATAATTTTTGTCCACACCAATCATTCCCAGAAATTCAAACAGTCAGCCAAAATACTCAAAAATCTGTGAATTAAACTCAAAATTCATAACTTTTAGCATACACAACCAAAATTCACAACAATTTACCAACAAACACCCCATATCATGAGGAATATACAGTAATAATTTGATAATTTTTCTCCAAGAAAACCTTTCATAACAAATTAAAACAGTAACCGAAATCAGGTACCAAAACAAGGCAGTCTCAATCGAAAATTCATAACTTCTAAAATACACATCCAAAATTCATGAAAATTTACAGGATATTTCTAGACATCAGTGTTATTCTACAGTAAAAATTGCATAATTTTTCTCCAACCCAAAAGCTCACAGTAATTCCAAACACCATCTGAATTTACATACTGAAAACAGGGCAGATTCAAATAAAAAATTCATAACTTACAAACTACACATCTAAAATTCATGAAACTTTACCAAAAGTTGCCTAATATCCTGGGTAACCTACAGGAAAAATTTCAGGATTTTTCAAGCTGCCAGTAATTCACAAAAAATCAAACAGTAGCAGACCTGTGCAAAATCCGAAAATTCAACACTTATGTTTCAATTCTCTTGTTCATCCAATACCAATAATCAATCCAAAAATCCATCATTTATCATGTAATTGGATGAATTCACAACATACCCAACAACTCACAACCTCCTAATCAATCCAAAAAGCACAATTAAACAAGCAACTTTAGGGGTGAGTTTCTATCAATCGAAGATTATTTTCTCCTCTATCAAACCCTAAAAACATCAAATTCATACTTCAATATTCGCTTGATTTCTCAAATTCGAACCCTAGGTTTTCAAATTCTTCTTACCCTAATCAATTTTAGGTTGAAGAAGAATAAGAATTACTCACCTTGAATTGAAATCAAAATCAAAACTGTAATCCTCTTCTCCTTCTTCTTCTTCTTC
>JAKOGI010000941.1:0-95000 GCA_029747015.1 Carnegiea gigantea
TGTTGAATGTCACGCTTTGGGGGTAAACCCAAAGGTATCTCTTCTGGAAATAGGTGACTGAACTGATTCAATATGACCTTGGCTATGGGATGGGATGGAAGTGGTGTTTGTGGCTCATCTTGTACTTGCAATATCCACTCTTTCAAGGCCTTGAACTCATGTTGAGAAGCCTTTAAAAGTGGTTCAACGTATGTCAAAAGCAAGTCAGATTGATTTTGGCTTTTTGGTGGTTTCATTTTGTGGAGTTCGAATGGTGACATAGGATTCAAGGTAATCTTCTTGCCATCTTTGGTAAAAGAATAAGTATTAAGATAACCATTATGCATAACCTTCCTGTCATACATCCATGGTCGTCCTAACAGAATATGACAAGCATCCATGGGGATAATATCACACCAAAGTTCATCGTGGTAATTCTTACCAAGAGAGAATGAAATCAAGCAACGAGAGTTAACTTGTAATCCCTTGCCTTGATTTAACCATTGAATGTTGTATGGGTGTGGGTGTGCCGTGGACTGAAGGTTCAGTTTCCCAATCATATTCAATGAAACAACGTTGGCACAACTTCCTCCATCGATGATTAACGAGCACACTTTGCCTTGGACTGTACACCGTGAGTGAAAGATGTTCTCACGTTGTTCATCCTTTGCAACTCGTTGATTACTCAATACCCTTCGAATTACTAGCATCTCACCTTCATCTGCGTTTTCCACAAACTCCTCCTGATCATCTTCATGATCGCTCTCAGCATCTTCTGCCTTTTCCTCTTCTTTCTCCTCGGCAAATTCTCCCTCTATGGCTTCCCACTCAGCTAAGGTAACCACTTTGCGACTAGGATAATCAGAAGCAATATGTCCTAAGCCTTGACACTTATAACACCTTCTCTGGTTTATGGGGTATGGGTTTGGACATAGGGGATTCAGTAGTGGCCTTTGAGGAGCTTGGTTCTTTTGTGGATTGGTTGGGAAAGGAGTAGATGGTTTAGGCTGAGGTGTGGTACTTCCCTTGTTGAAGGGTTGCCCACGGTTTGGTACTGAATTTGTCTTGAAAGAATCACGAACATTCACCCTAGACTTTCTTTGTTGCTCCACCTTATGTGCTAGGACACACACTTCGTCAAAGGTGGTATAAGCTTGCAACTCAACCACGTTGGCTATCCTAGGATCAAGCCCTCCTAGGTAACGAACCATGGTCTGCTCTTCAGGCTCATGAATGTCACATTTGATCATGAGTTTCTCAAACTCATGAGTATATTCTTCAACACTCATCTTGCCTTGATTCAAATGATGAAAGAGCATGTATTGATCTTGGACATATGTAGAAGGCAAAAACCGTGCCTTCATCTTGGCTTTCATTTTGTCCCAAGCAGCAATCTTACTCTTCCTTTCTCTAGTTCTCTTAGCAGTAAGGTTTGTCCACCATAAGGAGGCATATTTCCTTAATCTAAGAGCAACTGTTTTGACTTTTTTATCTTCTGGAATCTCCTTGAACTCAAAAATACGCTCCACCGTTTGTAACCATTCAATGAACTCATCAGGATCTAACTTACCCTCGAACTCAGAAATATCAACCTTGATCTCATTAGAGTTGAAAGTAGGTCGCGCTCTTCTTTGCATTCTTTCAAATGGTACTTCTTCTTCAGAGAACGCATTGCTAGCTTCCTCTTCATAGCCATAGTCTGTTCCAGTCCGAATGCTTGGTGATTCTTGAAGTTTCTGCTTTTGTTTCATATGGTTTCCAAGCTGTTTTCTCAAGTACTCATTTTGTGCTTTGAGTTCTCGATTACTCACACTCATTTCTTGCATTTGCTTAGAAAGAACTTCAAGCCTTTCTTCCACAGACATGCTAGTACTCATTGTGATCGCAGGAATGAACGGTTTGTGTTTGATTGTGTTTGAAACGATTTCAGAGATAGGCTGGGAATGACGTGGGGTTCAGGCCAAGTTCTGAACTTGCTCTGATACCAAAAATGATGTAAGTCCAAGGGAAGGATAGCAACCCCAGTTAACTCACGTCAAATGAGGCTAGAAAACAAGCAAACTCTTACGGCCAGGGGTGGCACGGTCGTGCTCAAGGGCACGGGGTGACCGTGCCAACTCACTGCCTAGCTTGCCTAGGTAAGTTCCTTTCCACGGTTTGAGGTAGCTTTGAAGATTGTTGGAAGTTCGATGCAATCAGCTATGTCAAGGCTTGATTTTGTGTGGATAAGAGGAATCAAAGGAGTAAGGAAGTGAGGGAAGTAAAGGAGGATAAAATGACACTAAGAAGAACAAAGGTAATTCATGGTTTAAGAGGAGTGAAACCAAGAACTAGTTTGTGAACTTCAAGAGTGTTTAATGAAGCTTGGATAGTTCTAAGCTAGATGATTAGATAAGATACACCACTAATCATTTAGCTTAGGGCCCTCAATCTTGGATTAGGATAAGATTCACCACCTAACCAAAGATTAAGACTCACTTGGTCACCACCTTAATCGACCACAATTAAGGATAAGCAAGTTAAGTGTTTAAGAAATCACAAGACACAAAGTCTTTGCTCTCAACTTTAATACTCAAAACTTCTTGTTTTACAAAAGAGCAGCCAAGGCACTTATATAGCCTTGTGATTACATGAAAAGAGCTTTCCTTCTAGGCAAGAAAAGTCATTAAACTAATCCTATGCTTAGTAATACACGGTTTACTCTAATACAAACCAAAAGCTGAAAGCTTACTTTACAAAGCACTTAAATTATCTTCCTAAACCTTTCCTATGCATTAAGGAATGTAGATGACTCATTTTCCCAGCTAGGAGGGTAAGAGTGCATGGCTAGCCACCTCAAAAGGACTGAAGAATGCATGTGTGCCATGTCATGCTTGAGTGGTCGAATGAGGGCTTGCAAAATGGTGATGTTTCACTTGCTCCATGTGTCTCTCTCTCAAGTAGCTGAGTGGTGCTTGATCAAGCAGCTCAAAATGACCTGCTTGGCAGCCTTCCACCTTAGGCAAACCCCTTGAAGGAGGAAAACCACCAAGCTAAGCAACCGGGTGTCAAGCAGCCAGTTTTTGCCTCCACTTGCAACGCATGTTTGACACCTCAAATGATGACTAATTGCTACGTTTCTTGCATGGTTGGAAACCTCAAGACGTCTAGTTTACCCTCCAATTGGAATCGTAGCATTTGGACATCATTTGCCCCTTGAACAAACCAGAAAACCAAAACCGTGCATTTTGTAGTGCAATCCGGACAGGTTCAAGAGATGAACTGTTTTAAGTAACCAAATGAATTCCAAATGATATGAAACCAATTGGACCTAAAAGTTAACATCCTGAACTTGATAATCATCCAAAAAACGGACACCAAAATATGCTTTAGGCCGATGTAATAAGATAGCAAAAACCGAGTAAAAATCTGGATGAGAACCCGGGTGTATCACCTTGTGTGTTTGCCATCAAGTGACTCATGGCCGTGACTTTGGAGTTGATTTCTTGATTATTTTGGACCAACGAAACATTATTAGACCTTGAGGATGGACCTCCATCATCTTGAAATAACCATCTTGAGCTTCTCTTGGTCACCAAGATTATAATAAGTAAACACTTGCTCCCCTTAGTCTACCAAGTTGTAAATTCATCCTTTTGGCTATGAAATCTTGGGATTTCAAGGCTAATCAACTCAATCTCAATCAAAGCTAGCTCTTTCTTGACGTTCCTTATTGAAGGCATGATGCATGATGTGTAAGGGTTCCTTATGGGTTGGTTTTTTATTTGGGCTAAGCGGATGTGTTCGGGGTTGAAAGCTATGGCCTAAGAAAGTAGCCAATAGCTCTGATACCACTTGATACACTTCTGAGTCCTTAGAATGAAGAACAAAGAAGTGATCTCAAGAAGCTAATGGAACCGAGGTAGAAAGGATGGTACAGTTTGTGAGCAAGAATAAGATAGATAGATGACTAAGGCTTTTGGATAAGAAATCACCACTAAGAGTCTTAGAGCTCTCCTTTTAGGTTAACTGAGATAAGATATCACCACTCAATTAATCTCAAAGGACCCTTGGTCACCACTCTACTGAGCTAGACCAGAGACAAGCAAGAGAGAGAAAGTTAAGAGAGCTTAAACTCAACCAATTCATATATCTCAAAAGTAAGTTTACAAAATAAAGGCCTTCCCAGAAATAAGGGCCCCTAAGAATTAGCAATCAAGGGGAAAAAACAACGCCAAACAACCAACTAAAGAGAAAAAAGGGTGGAACTAAAAAGTGAGCAAGTACAGAAGTAAAAGTGAAAAGCTGTTAGTACTATTTAGAACTGTAACCTCAACTTCAACTTCAAGTAAGCATAACTTTCAAAATACATGCCCAAATTGGGTCACTCAAAAGTTAGGAGAAAGCCCTAAGTGTCTGTTTTCAGGTACGACCTCTTAGAGCCTCTAAATCCTAGCAGTTTGATAGTTGTATCCTGATAAAGACAAGTGACTTCCTATTGCAAATAGCCTGCACCTATTCTGAACTTTCTTCATTTTGAAACAAAGTTTGAATTTGACTTGAAATGCATTCACTTCGCTTAATGTTCGCTCAAAAAGGATTTCAAAATTTTGATTTTCAGTTCCTAAGTTGATTCAATGTTAGGAAAAACGGCCCCACAAAACTGGGCAATGAACTGGCTTAACTAGGCAGATTGTATAGCTAGTCTTTGAGAGCTGATTTAGATGGGCAACTGAAGTCCAAATGACTTGACATTTGCTTTACTGGAAAGCTAACTTTCTGAACATAAACCCGTTGGCAAAATATTCGACTCATGTCACTAAAAAAGTTAGGTAACTAGAATCACAAAGTTACTGATTGTGCTGTACTAATCCAGACAGTAGGTCACTTGATCTTTAAGGATGTTTCTAACCACATGGATGGCACCTTGGACCCCTTTGGACTTCAATGGACCTTGAACGTGATCCCCATCAATGCTCTCCATGGGTACATCATGGCCCCCATATATGCACCATCCTCCCCTTGTTGGAGAGAATCTACCCTCAAATTCTTAAGCTCTTGTGAGGGAATTTTGTGGGACTTTTTGTGGATGGGCTCTTATAAGGGGATGACCATTTCACTCACTTTTTGGTTTCCATCGACTTTCTTGGCCATAGGAAAGGAACCATCAATCTTCTTGGGTCTCACTTTAGGATTTTGCGATCTAAAGTCTTAGGTGAAGGCATGGGAAAAACACTTATGTGTTTGTGGTTGCTTATTTTGTGGCCAAGGATGCAAGCACTGAAAGCAAAGGGACTCACGACAGGAGACTAACGAAGATGAGAAATAGAAGTCTCTCATTATCTCTACTTTGTGTGCTTGATGAAAACATTTGGCATTGTAAAGAGAGAGATGGTGTTCCTCTTTACATGCTAGTTCTTCTTCCTCACAAAAAGATGAAGGAGCCAAGGTTTCTCCTAACTCTTCAAAGTCTAAGATCTCTTCATCACCATAGTCTTCAAAGTGTAAGAGTTCTTCGTTACCATAGTCATCGAAGATGGGTGGATAGATCAAACGGATTTAAACCTTATGCTAATTCATTTACCTCTTCATCTTCATAGGAGATGACTTCCTTCAAGGGTAGCAAGGTTGGAAGGCTAGAATTACGAAAAATCTTTGGACTTCCCTTGTTAAAAGGATGTCCATTCAAGAGGACTTTGAGCCATTCTCATTAGGAGGTGGACAAATATATTTGAGCATTTAAGTGGGTGGGTAAAAGACCCCGTCAACTTACTCATCAATGTCTTCCAAGTTCTCACCTTCTCTTTTCTTTACTTTCTTCTCTTTAACTTGAAATTTTCTACCATTGAAGTGCACAATCTCTCAATCTTGAAATAACCATCTTGAAATTCTCTTGGTCCCCAAGATTGTAACAAGTAAACACTTGCTCTACCTTAGACAACCAAGTTGCAAACTCATCCTTTTGGCATTGAAATCTTGGGATTTTCAAGGCTAATCAACTCAATCTCAATCAAGGCTAGCTCTTTTGAGACGTTCCTTAATGAAAGCATGATACACAAAGTGTAAGGGTTCTTTTTGGGTTGGTTTTGTGTTTGGGCTAAGGGGATGTGTTTGGGGTTGAAAGCTATCGCCTTGGAGAGTAGCCAATACCTTTGATACCAGTTGATGCCCTTCTGAGTCCTTAAAATGAAGAATAAAGATGAGATCTCATGAAGCTAATGGAAGAGAGGGAGAAAATAGGGCACAGTTTGTAAGCAAGAACAAGATAGATAGGCGACTCAGGCTCTTGGATAAGATATCACCACTAACAATCTTAGAGATCTCCTTTTAGGTTAATTGAGATAAGATATGACCACTCTAATGAGCTAGACTAAAGATAAGCAAGAGAGAGAAAGTTAAGGGAGTTTAAACTCAACCAATTCATATATCTCAAAAGTAAGTTTACAAAATGAAGGCCTTCCTAGAAATAAGGGGCCACTAGCAATCAAAAATCAAGGGGAAAAAAGAAGGCCAAACAACCAACCAAACAGAAGAAAAGGGGGAACCAAAAACTAAGCAAGTACAAAAGCAAAAGCAAAAAGCTGTTAGTACTATTCTCTCTCCTGATGTGCTAGGAGCTGCTTCTTAGAAAATAGCTGCTAAAGTTGCACTTTACGGCTGGCCAATGAGATCAATTATGCCTTTCTTTATTTGTTCCACATTGGTTCTTCATTTGGTTACTCCATGATTGTGTCCAAGACTCCTTTCACTACCTAATCATGCTGTTTGGACAAGATTAGACAGCTGAAAAGACATCACCCACCAAATGCACCAATTGGGTGCAATCGGGCTTAGTCAGGCAGAATGTAGGCTTGGTTTGGATGCCGCATATCCCATATAAGATGTGGGGATTTGGATTGCCACATATTGTTAGAAACCTCTGGATGTTCCTAACTTGTTCAAGCGGAATCACATATTTATGACTTCATTTGATGGTTTAAAACCTCAGAGAACCCAGACTGGTCAAAATCGGATTCCAGCCTGCACTGTTTGCGAACATGACCTGGTTCTTCTATTTCTACATGAATTAACCAAAATATTTATGCATGCCCTAGACGATAAGATCTTCAGAAACCAAAATATTAAAAAATATCAAACTTAAACTTCAAGTAGGCCTAAGTAATTAAGCACATAAAATCGGGTACATTTTGGTTCAATCGGGCACTTTGGACAGTTTGGATTTAATGGAAGATTTGGCTGGATGAATGAAGTCCTAATGACTTGAGACTCACTTTATTGGAAAGCAGACTTCCTGAACTTTAAATTCATTGCAAAATATTAAACTTAAATTGCATGGAAGTCAAAGTAATAAAGGATATAAAATTGGACAGAAAACTGGAATTAACCCGGGACAATCTGTAAGGCCCGCGTACTTTATATTCTGTCGAGTTGTTTGTGATGCCTTTTTACATTATAAAAACCATATTTCATTAGCGATATGAGCTAAAATTATTTTCTAAGTGCCTATGTGAGCGTTGATTTTATTAAAAAGAATATTTTTATCGCCAGTAATAATGTTATTGCTATTAGTTTTGAAAATCATTCAATGATTTTTAATAACCGCTATTAACGGTTACTAGCGACTACTAATTCAAGTAGGAACCTGAATACGATTAGGTTGTCAATCTTAGAAGTAGTTCGATGTTATTAAATCGAACCTAGAGAGATTTGGAAACGAATAGTTGATGAAGGATTATATTATCGATTTGGGTTTAGAATTCGGGTTACGAAGTAGACTAGCGGTATCGAATATGAATCAGTTTGGGACAAATAAATAATAGTAGAAGAGAGGTATTTTGCTAATTTCCGGACGTGGCCCTTCTTCTTTTGGCTGTCGCGACCACCCCCCTGACACTCTCTCTCTCCTCTCTCTCTGCTACTCTTCTTCTTCCTCCTCCTCTCCTCCTCTATTAACGTCACTTCCAAGCTCAAAGCCAAGTAAATTTTCGCCCCACACAACCGCAAATTCCACCCAATCGGCCTCCCCCAAGAGCTAGCTCCTATTTGGCGCGAAATCTAGGTCGAAATTCAAAGCCCTTGCTGTGATTGTGGAAGTTTAGGATGCCAAATTGAAGCTCGAACGTGTGCCCAGGTAAGGCTGTGCTATTCCACTCTTAGTTGCTTCAATTTCCTATAAAATAGAGTAGAAATCGTTGCTTTCAAACCCCAATTCAACCTCAATTCAGCAAGTGAGTTTGGGTCTATTTTAGGGTTCGAATTTTTGGAAATTGGGCGTGATTTGGGTCCTGACCGTGCGTGGGTGAGCAAAAGCCGAAGAATTTGAAGTCATTCGAGCCCTAAAGGCAAGCCAAGTCAGCCTTCGATCAAACACCGAGCTCGAAATCGATGTGAGGGTTCCTATCCTCCTAAATTACTATTAATTTCCAACGATTTTGGCTAAGTTTAGTTGATACATGATAATTCTAAGTTTAGAAATCAATTTGGGGAAGTTAGAATCGATATTGAGAAATTATGAGTATGGTATTGATTTTAGTGAATCGCTTGTTAACTAAACGCATGTTTGAACGAACCGATTAAATTGAGAATTTAAAAGTAAATAGAATGTTGATAGTGGGCTGTTGTAGCATCAGTTGTCGCTTCTGAAGGACTATTTAATGCTTAAGGGTGCTAGTTGGACGGTTGAAGTAATTGTGGTGTAAACTGAATAATGTCTAAACGTTATGGCTAAGTCAGTTTGAGCATGTTAATGGTTTATTCTTGGTAATTACAAAGGAAATACTATGCCTACGTATAATGGTTTGCAAACAAGAAGGTAAATATCGCTTGAAGTTTCTATTTGCATCAGTTTAGCATGTTAAATCTTAAGTTGGCTATCTAGTATGAATATTATACCTATGTACGATTGTTTTATGTATTGTCAGTTTGTACGTGTCAATATTGAACCGAGCTTGGTAGTTGGATGGTTTGAGGTGGAACTATTGAGTGGTTTGAGGTTCTTGTGGTCGGTGCTGTGTGGGGAGGGAGATAGGGTTGTGAATTGCCGCAATCGTGTAGATTGCGAGGCCATGTGTGGCTTAATGAGTTGTGATATAAAGTGTATGAATGTGCTATATGTGAACCCTATTTCCCCAATATGCTATGTGACGTTATGTGATTGATTCTTGAAACTTTAGACGTCTTTAAAATGAAAAGGTCGTTTAGAATGTTTGTTTTACGCGTTTGAAAATACTTTTATGTTTGTCAGTTGTTTATTCGCGTGTTGGGATGTCTAAAGGGTAAAAAGGTCCTAAACCGTCGAACTGCTCAATTAGTGACTTGACTGAATAGTTGATAGGTTTAGGAAGCTTAAAAGCAAACTAAAAGTGAGTTCGAAAATGTTTTAAGGCATCGGTTAGTGTATGACTTCTCCTTGCGTTTAAAAGAATTTAGACAACTTGAAATAGAGCATCTTAAGGTGCTAATTATGTGTTTAGCTGATTTGTATGCTATTTGCTTACTTGAATCTCTATTTGCTTACTTGAAATAGAGCTAGTAAAACCGTTACGTTTCAAGAAGCATTTACATGGAAAGTTTATGAAGAGATGTTTGCCTCATAAATGAGCCAAGTGCTTTAAGTTTTTGAATAGTAGCAAGTTTGAAAACGTTTTAAGCCTTTAGTTTATTTATACACCCTTCCTGAGTTTAAAGGGAATTGAAACGAGCTATAGAATGACAACTGAAGTTTTTACTACGAATCTAATTTGAGTTATACGCTAACTAATTATTTTGAGTTAAGTTTTGAATAATAATGAGCTTGAAAGCGATCGAAGGTCTTAATTTGCTTAAGCACCTCTCTTTGAGTTAAAAAGGAATTTTCAAACGAATCTAGCTTGCAGTTATTACTAACTAAGTATTTAAGTGTCAAATGGATTTCGATTTCGAACTTAGTTTGAATTAAACGTTAACTAAGCACGTTATGTCTCAAACGAGTTTCAACCTATGATTTAGCAAACGTATTACGTTTAGAAGAAGCTTTTTAGCTAAAAAGTGAAGTCGTCTTATGAGTTAACAATCGTTTTACATTTATAAGAAGTTTTTAAGTCGAAAATGAAGTCGTTTTGCGATTTCGCAACCTTATTACATTTATATGTAGCTTCTAAGTTGAAAACGAGATCGTTTTACGATTTAGTAAACTTAACACGTCTATACGAAGCTTCTAAGTTGAAAACGAAGTCGTTTTACGATTTAGCAACCCTATCACATTTATACGAAGCATTTAAGTTAGAAACTAAGTCGTTTTATGATTCAGTAAACATTTTACGTTTATAAGAAGCCTTTAAGTTATTTACAAAGCCGATTTACGTGTTAACAAATCTTATTTCGTTTATAAGAAGCTTGTAAGTTTAAAACTAAGTCGTTTTACAAACTAAAAAATGTATTACATTATTAAGAAACTTTTAAGTTGAAAACGAAATTGTTTTATGATTTAGCAAACTAATTACATTTATACGAAGCTTTTACGCTAAAACGAAGTTGTTTTACAAATTAGTAAACGTATTACGTTTATGAGAAGCTTTCAAAGTTAAAAGTAAAGCCGTTTTACAAGTTTGTACGTATATAAGAAGTTTCTAAATTAAAAACGAAATGAGCTATAAGCATTTAGAAAGATCATAGTCGTTTTGTTAAAAAGTAAGTTTTCAGCAAAGTAAACATTTGAAATAGAGAAATGAAATATGATCTTAAAGGCTAAGAAAGTGCGAGGCAATTGGCCAGAGGGTAGGAACTGGACTCAAGATATGAGTTATCTTGGTGTGAGCTATTCTTGGAAGCTGGACGCAAAGAAGGCGTGAGTTGTTTGATGGAGACCATCATGAACGGCCCAAAGACCATCAAGCCCAGCCCAAGGAAGATCCAATCAAGCTTCAAGAAGTCAAAGACGTGGCAAAACTCTGTAGAAAAGTTTTATTCCTTCCGGAAGAATTAGTGCCCGATTCGTCCCTGCGGAAGGTAATTTTTGTGGCAACTTTTGGACAAGCTCAAGTAGACCCACAACTTGAGGGCCCATATGCTTTGGAAGCTTGAGATGTCAGCTTTAAAATAAGCCCAAGTTTGTTTAATTTGGACGTCATTTGATTGGGCAAAATATCACTTAAAGGTACATTATTTTGATCCAATCCAGTCTGAGATAGGTGCATTGTTTGGGCCATAACTTTTAAACCGCTTATCCCAATTGAGCAAATGAGCTCATTCTGGAAAATAGACTTCCGGGGCTTTCTAGCAAGCCCAAGAACGCTTGTTTTGGCCAAGTATTCTGGAAGATATATGTTGTTGAAGTTGAGGCAGCTGCAAAGATTAATTCTGGGAAAGTGAAGAGTCTTCGGTTACATGTGTTTATGTGGCTGATATTGTGCACATTTTGGAGGCTTCTAGATGGAGATAATCAGCTGATAGAAATCCTAGAATATTCCTTGTAACCTCCCCCACCCCTTTTATGATGAGTCTTTTCATTTTACTTAGTCTTTTCATTGGCTAGTTTCAATTGTTAGGAGTTGTTGAGTCTTTTGGTTGTCTTTTGCTGAGCTTATAAAAGAGGATGGGCGTGTGATGCTTGTCATTCAGATTGTATGAGATTTCCAAAAGCAATACAAGTACTTTGAGTGTGTTTCTCAAAAGTGCATCTAAAATTCCTTATTCTATATCTTGAATTGTGGCAAATTCAAGTGGTGTTCTAGGTTCTCTATCTTCTTCATTGGAGTGATTCCCCGGCTAAGACAAGAGAATTAGCCCCAGATCAAGTCATTGAGTGGCTCCGTGAAGGATTATCTCAATTACAAGGTCTTGTTCTATCCTTTTCTTGTGTGGTGAATATCTTCTTCCATCTCATCCATCTTTCATTTCTCTTTTCACTTTGGTTTGTTTTGAGTTTGAGTTTGATTTGGATCACTTTCCACGCACACATACACCAATTGGTATCAGAGCCAAGGTTTTTAAGAGACCCACATCACACCTAAATACATCCCAAAAGTCAAAATATAAAAACACCCCTGTAACAGCTTCACACACAAACCCGAACCTACGCACGGTCGCTCGTGCCAAGGAGCACAACCGTGCCTCCTTCAAAATCTGCATTTCACAAGTCGAAGCAAAGCACGGCCACCTCGTGCCTCACTGCACACCCGTGCCACCTTCCCCAGCAGCATTTTCTTCCCCCAAAGCACTTCAACATGTCTGCTAAGTCTACAAGAAGCGATCAAGCAAGAGTAGAGGAGTTGGAAGCCCAGGTTACATATCTCCGAACACAACTTGGCCAACTCTTAGAGGAGAAAAGAAGGTGGGTTCATCGCCCCACACCCTATCACCCTCATGAATCGGTGGTCGAATCTGAAGAGGAAGTCCTTCACTCCCGTGCCAATTCAAGTGATGAGGAAGCCCCATGGAGACGAAAGCAAGGAGGCAATATTGGTGGTGTCCGAATTGACATCCCTGAATTTGAAGGTCAACTTGACCCCGATTTGTTCCTCGATTGGTTGCATACCATTGAGCGAATCTTTGAGTACGAGGACATCCCGGAGGACAAGAAGGAAAAACTTGTAGCCCTTAAACTCAGAAAATATGCTTCAATTTGGTGGGCTAATCTTGGAGCTAAAAGAGCAAGGAATGGAAAGGAAAAAATCAGAACTTGGGCCAAAATGAAAGAAAAACTCAAGGCCAAGTTTCTTCCCTCTCACTATGTGCAAGACAATTATCTCAAGCTCCATAGACTCAAGCAAGGATCCAAGAGTGTGGAAGAATACACTCGGGAGTTTGAACAACTCCTACTCAAATGGGATTTGAAAGAAGACGACTCACAAACCTTGGTAAGATACTTGACCGGTCTTGATGAGTCCATTGCTCATGTAATTGAGGTGCAACCCTATTCATCCCTAGATGACTTGAGTTCTCTAGCCTATAAGGTAGAGCAACAAAAGAAATCTAAGGGAAAGAGTATCTTGTCCAAACCTCTTTCTCGTCCCCACTCCACACAAAGACCTCCCTATCACCCCCTAGACCTCAAAACCCTCCACAAGCCAAAAACACCACTCCAACCCCTCCTAAGCCCTCCACACAAGAGCCCAAATCCAAGGACAAGGTTCGATGTTTTCGTTGCCAAGGAATGGGACAGTATGCCTCAGAGTGTCCAAACAAAAGGATTGTTTCCTTAGCAGAATATCAAGAAGCATGTTAAGAACATGCATATGAACAAGAAGAAGGAGAACATTTTGAAGAAGGAAGCTTGGAAGAAGTTGAAGAAGGCCCCGATGAAGGAGAATTGCTAGTCATCTGCCGGGCATTGAGTGGATTTGCCACTCAAGAAGACATGGAGCAAAGAGAAGCTATATTCCACATAAGGTGTACCGTGGGAAACAAGGTATGCTCCCCCATTATGGTGGAAGTTGTGCCAATGTTGCTTCCAAGACTATGGTTGATAAGCTCAAGCTGCAAGTCTCTCCTCGCCCCAATCCCTACACCATTCAATGGTTGAACCAAGGCAAGGGATTGCAAATCACTCACCGATGTCTTGTTTCTTTTTTAATTGGGAAAAATTATAAGGATGAGATATGGTGTGACATTGTCCCTATGGATGCTTGTTATATTTTGTTGGGTAGACCGTGGCTATTTGATAGAAGTGTCATCCATGATGGCCGGATGAACACTTATTCTTTATAAAAAGACCACAAAAAGAGTACCCTTACTCCTCTCAAAATTCCCTCCAGCACTAGACCCAAAGACAATCCTCACTTGGATGTCTTTCTCACCACACTCCTCAAATCCGAGCACCATGAATTTGAGTCTTTCAAAGACTTGATTCTTCTACAAGAGGAACCTAAGCCACCATCGCAGACACATCCACTACTCGCCCCTTTCCTTCAAACCTACCATCATGTCTTTCCACAAGAGATCCCACATGGCCTTCCCCCTCCTAGATCCATCCAACACAAGATAGACCTCATTCCCGGTTCCGTTCTTCCCAACAAGCCGGCCTACCGGATGTCTCCTAGTGAAACTCAAAAAATCCAAAGACAAGTAGATGACCTCTTGTCCAAGGGTTTAATTCGGGAGAGTTTGAGTCCATGTGCCGTGCCCGCCCTCCTTGTTCCTAAAAAGGATGGTAGCATGCGCATGTGTGTGGATAGCCGGGCTATTAACAAAATCACTATCAAGTACCGGTATCCTATTCCAAGATTGGAAGATCTACTTGATGAACTCCATGAAGCCGCTATCTTTTCCAAGATTGATTTACGAAGTGGGTACTATCAAATCCGGATCTTTGAAGGTGATGAATGGAAAACCGCCTTTAAGACTAAAGGAGGTTTGTATGAGTGGCTTGTGATGCCATTTGGGCTTACTAATACCCCTAGCACTTTCATGAGGCTTATGAACCAAGTTCTAAAGCCCCTCATTGGCATTTGTGTTGTTGTCTACTTTGATGATATTTTGGGCTATAGCAAGACCGAAGAAGAGCATGCCCAACACTTGCAACAAGTTTTGGAGATCCTTTCTCAAGAGCAACTCTATGGCAATATGGAGAAATGTTATTTCTTCACTCCTCAAGTGGTATTCTTGTGTTTCATTGTGTCCGCCCAAGGTCTTCAAGTTGATGATAGCAAGATCAAGGCTATCCAAGAATGGCCTACTCCTACATCTATCACTCAAGTAAGGAGTTTCCATGGCCTAGCATCATTGTACCGGAGATTCATCCGAAATTTCAGCACCATTGTGGCTCCTATGACCGAGGTAATTAAAGGCAAAGAATTTTCTTGGAACGAGCAAGCACAACAAGCCTTTGAAGCGATCAAGAAGAAACTCACTAGTGCTCCCGTCCTAGCCTTGCCCGATTTTGCCAAAGTTTTTGAAGTTGAATGTGATGCATCCGGGGTAGGAATTAGAGCTGTCCTATCTCAAGAGAAGAGACCCATTGCCTTTTTTAGTGAGAAGCTCAACGATGCCAAGAAGAAGTACTCCACCTACGACAAGGAGTTTTATGCTATCATTAGAGCATTGGAGCATTGGCGTCATTATCTTGTTGAAGGAGAATTCATTCTCCATTCTGATCATGAGGCTCTCAAGTACATTCAAGGACAACACAAACTCAGCCCTAGACATGCTAAATGGGTAGAGTATCTTCGGTCCTTCCATTTCACCATCCAACATAAGGCGGGGACTCTCAACAAAGGAGCCGATGCACTCTCTCGTAGGTACTTGTTACTCTCCACTTTGAGTACTAAAGTACTTGCTTTTAAGATTGTGAAAGACTTGTACTCCAAAGATGATGATTTCAAGGATATTTTTGAGAAGTGTTCTAAGCACCCCCATGGGTTGTTTCACTTAGAAGATGGGTTCCTATTTAAAGGCTCACGCCTTTGCATTCCTCAATGCGGTTTTAGAGAGCTCCTTATCCAAGAGCTACATGGAGGAGCCCTAGCCGGCCATTTCGGTGTAGAGAAGACAAGAGCAATGTTGAAGGAACACTACTATTGGCCAAAGCTGTCAAGAGATGTAGAGCATTTCATCGAAAGATGTTCTACTTGTCAAATGGCTAAGAGCCATGCGTTGCCCCAAGGCTTGTACTCCCCTCTTCCTATTCCTCAAGCCCCTTGGGAAGATATTAGTTTGGACTTCATTACGGGTTTGCATAGAACCCAAAGGAACAAGGATTCCATTATAGTAGTTGTGGACCGATTTTCCAAGATGGCGTATTTCATCCCTTGCCACACTACTAATGATGCTACTCAAGTGGCTAACTTGTACTTCAAGGAAATTGTGAGACTACATGGCATTCCTGAGAGTATGGTATCCGATCGTGACCCTAAGTTCCTTAGTCACTTTTGGCTCACTTTGTGGCGTAAATTGGGTGCTCAACTCAAGTTTAGCACAACATGTCATCCCCAAACCGATGGACAAACTGAAGTCACTAATAGGACTTTGGGTACTTTACTACGAGTCCTTGTGAAGAAGCATTTGAAGAATTGGGGTGAGTTGTTGCCCCATGCCGAGTTTGCATTCAATCGAGTGCCTAGCAAGTCCACCCAACTCTCTCCTTTTCAAGGTGTCTATGGCTATAATCCCAGGAGTCCGTTGGATCTTATTCCTATTCCCACTCCTACAAAACTTAGTTGGGAAGCCGAGAAACGAGCTAAGGAAATTCAAGAACTTCATGCTCGCGTTCGTGACAACATAGCCAAGGCTAATGAGAGAGCCATGCAACGCGCCAACAAGCACCGGAAAGAGGTACATTTTCAGCCTGGAGACTTGGTTTGGATTCACCTGCAAAAGGAACGTTTTCCTTCTAAAAGAAAATCTAAGTTGATGCCTCGATCCGATGGGCCCTTTGAGATCCTTGAGAAGGTTGGGCCTAATGCTTACAAGGTTGATCTTCCCAGAGATTATGGAGTTTCAGCTACATTCAATGTCTCCGACCTTAGCCCCTATTTTACTGATGAGCCCTTTCCTAGTTTGAGGGCAAACTTTCACTCACCCGGGGGGAATGATGGAGACCATCATGAACGGCCCAAAGGCCATCAAGCCCAGCCCAAGGAAGACCCAATCAAGCTTCAAGAAGTCAAAGACGTGGCAAAACTCTGCAGAAAAGTTTTATTCCTTCTGGAAGAATTAGTGCTCGATTCGTCCCTGCGGAAGGTAATTTCTGTGGCAACTTTTGGACAAGCTCAAGTAGACCCACAACTTGAGGGCCCATATGCTTTGGAAGCTTGAGATGTCAGCTTTAAAATAAGCCCAAGTTTGTTTAATTTGGACATCATTTGATTGGGCAAAATATCACTCAAAGGTACATTATTCTGATCCAATCCAGTCTAAGATAGGTGCATTGTTTGGGCCATACCTTTTAAACCGCTTATCCCAATTGAGCAAATAAGCTCATTCTAGAAAATAGACTTCCAAGGCTTTCTAGCAAGCCCAAGAACGCGTGTTTTGGCCGAGTATTCTGGAAGATATACTCTGTTGAAGTTGAGGCAGCTGCAAGGATTAATTCTGGGAAAGTGAAGAGTCTTTGGTTACATGTGATTGTGTGGCTGATATTGTGCACGTTTTAGATGCTTCTAGATGGGAATAATCAGCTATAGAAATCCTAGAATATTCCTTGTAACCTCCCCCACCCCTTTTATGATGAGTCTTTTCATTTTACTTAGTCTTTCATTGGCTAGTTTTAATTGTTAGGAGTTGTTGAGTCTTTTGGTTGTCTTTTGCTTAGCTTATAAAAGAGGAGGGGCGTGTGATGCTTGTCATTCAGATTGTATGAGATTTCCAAAAGCAATACAAGTACTTTGAGTTTGTTTCTCAGAAGTGCATCTAAAATTCCTAGTTCTATATCTTGAATTGTGGCAAATTCAAGTGGTGTTCTACGTTCTCTATCTTCTCCATTGGAGTGATTCCTCGGTTAAGACAAGAGAATTAGCCCTAGATCAAGTCATTGAGTGGCTCCGTGAAGGATTATCTCAATTACAAGGTCTTGTTCTATCCTTTTCTTGTGTGGTGAAGATCTTCTTCCATCTCATCCATCTTTCATTTCTCTTTTCACTTTGGTTTGTTTTGAGTTTGAGTTTGATTTGGATCACTTTCCATGCACACATACATCATTGTTTCCCCCTAAAGAAAAGTTAGGAATTGGACTCAAGATATGAATTATCTTGGTGTGAGTTGTTCTTGGGAACTGGGCTCAAGATATGAATTATCTTGGTATGAGCTGTTCCCCAGATATGTTATGAAGTTGTGACGCGTAAGAAAACCTTGAGAGGGACTGGACTCAGGATATGATTATCCTGGTGTGAGTTGTTGCCCCATAGGGGACAGTATCGAGGTTAGATTTGCTCTGCTAAGACGCGTTTTGGTAAAAAGTTAAGTACGTATACCCCGGGGATAACGTACATTAAGAGTGACGATCTCACTTAAGGGTGGTGTTGACCTCCCTAGCCAGCACAATAAGATGTTTTTGTGCTATGAGTAAGTTTCTAGTAAGTGAGAAAAGGAGTTTTTTTAAAAGAATACGAGCCTTAAGAGATTGAGTAAAGTTTTTTTGAGAAAAGAAAGAAAGCTTTCAAATGTGCACCTCCTGTTCATCTTTTATGAAAGGATTTCCAAGTATAGTCAAATGAAGTTTCAAATGTTGTATTATTCGTTTCAATGTGCATATTCTGTGAAAGTATGTTCTTGACAAGTCTTTCTTACCAGTTTAGATGTTTTGAGAACTTTTAGAAAGAATTATAAGCTTTAAAGGAGTTGGTGTGGGTTATAAACCCTTCCTGGTATTTATCGAGAGTCACTATGTTTTCAAAAGTGAGTTTGAAGGCCTTTGTATACAATCCTTATTGTCTACTTATTTATGTGCCTGAATGCCTGCTAGTAGGGAAGTTTGGTCATTGAGGGCCTAAAATTGAGTTGAGTTGTTGGAATGAAGCTTAAGGAGGGTAATCTTTCCTTGGGGACTATGATTGCCTAATATGATAGTAAAGTATAAATACGTGATATGTGACTATTATTAGTATTATTGCCTGTAATTGTTTTGGTTTTAAGGAGTAGGGGAATTCTAACTGAGCGTGTGGTTGTTCACCCCATTACTATTTCCCCTTTTTTCCCCAGGCTTTTGCTATGACAGGCGACCGTCAAGCCACTTATGCGGAGTTGAAGTTTACCCCTGGTTGAAAAAGAGTTATGTGTGCCATATAGAAGTAGATTCATGAGTTTAACGATGTAATATAATGTATTTCTAGTTTGTAATTGTTGTAAACTAAGTTCTTTAGCTCATATAATGCATATTGTTTATGAGTCGCTCTATATGGCCATGTGAGCCAACCATCTGATTGGTTAGATGTCTTTAGTTGAAATTAGCTGTGTTCTGGGATGTAAACCCCAGTGTAACCGTTGAGTTGTATATTTGATTTTCTTCTCTATTAATGAACTTTATGATTGGTGTACTCCGGGCGAGTGTCCCGTAGAGCTGTGGACTCCGGCGTGTAGCCATTGAGCTTGTTCTAAAAGTTTTATATGTTTCCATTCCATGCAGGGATTTGTTGTAAGGCTTTTAGCCTGGGAAATGATCATTTTATAGGCGAAACTCTGTCCGTTTCATCCCAAGAATTAAGAAGTAAGAAAACGTAACGCTCCTGACCCTAGGGGTTGGGGGTGTTACATTGATGGTATCAGAGCAAAGGTCCTGCAACCATAGGCCGCGACTTGAGTCTTGCATTTCATCTAGTTATCTAGGAATACTCTGTGATTATGTGACATATGTCTCCTTTGTGTGCAAGTGTGCCTTATAGTATGGACATTTCTGACTTATGTGTGGCTCGAGTAAGTCGATTGACTAAGAGGGACAAGTTATGCGTTAGTATAAGAGTTAAGTAGCTTCCCCCCACCTTGAAGTGATGTTGTGCATGCACCATTGATGCAAATATGTTCCTAATGTGCCAGTTGACTTGATTGATTGACTTTTGTGTGATCCACTAAAGCCAATCGGATAAATGTGAATCGTATGTTAGAATATAAACGCTTTTAGTTTATTTTCTTTAAATTATGAACTACTAGGATGATGAGATCTCTCGTGACTCCTAAGTCACGCTATCAGTGTTCAACGAAATAAGTGCAGTTGGTGCTAGCCAAGCATTATAGACTCACTAGTTTGTGTAAGCATGCACGTGTATTTCCTTTGAATAAGATGTGATATGCGCGTATGACTATATGAAAGTTGAACTGAACTACACTTGGGGCTATTGATAACAACTCTCACCATTTGCGAATCATTTCATTAACCAAGGAAGTCCATCCTAGTTGAAATTAGAACTAAGTGATTCCTTGTGTAATTGTGTGATAGATGCCTCCTCGATGCGAACTCATACCAGAACCAACTGCCATGGAGATGATATGTCAATTTAATAAGCTTAAACCTCCCAAGTTTGAAGGTGGAACTGACCCTATGGTATATGAGGAGTGGCTTCGGAGAATGGAAAACTTATTTGAGATCATAGAGTGCCCTGAGAGGTTCAAGGTGCACCTAGCCGCTTACCAATTTGAAAAAGAAGCTGAATTCCAGTGGGAATTAGTGAAACCTAGGGTAGGTGAACCGGTGTTAACCTGGAACCAACTGAAAGCCTTGATGGACGCTCAATATCACCCTCGAGATGTAAGAAGGGTTAAAGAATGGGAGTTTTTACGCTTGAAACAAGGAGAAATGAGAATGATGGAATATGCGGCGAAGTTCAATGAGCTGAGCCGATTTGCTCCAAATCAGGTGGCCACAGAGGAAATAAGAATGAACCACTTTGAACAGGGATTAAAAGGAGAAATAAAGCAGATAATAGTGGGGTACGTATATACCAACTTCCAAAAAATGTACCAGAAGGTTGTGAAGGTAGCCCGCATCATAGATGAGACCAAGATTGAAAACAAAGAAAAAGACCGAGCAAAGAGGGAAATTGGCCCTGGAAAATCCAATTCCCAAGGAAGCAAAAACTTTAGAAGGTTTAAATCTGAGATAAAACAGGATAAGGGAAAGCAAGCTGTTCAATGTAAACCAAGGAAAACCTATGGCCAGTGTGGACTTCAGCACCCTGGCCCTTGCAGAAGCTTTACGGGCTCATGTTTTGAATGTGGTGATATGGGTCACAAAGCCACTAATTGCCCAAGGGTCACATGGAATAGTCGATGTCACACTCAAAGATCCGGAATGGGAATCAAGCCAGTGACACAACGATATCGCCTAACCATTGGCACTCCCTCAGGGGATAATAAAAGCAACCAGAAGCCACAAACTGGCAGTCGAATGCTTAGCTAGAAGGGAAAAGAGACTTGGGAACCTGCCAACACAAGGTCAGGTATTCTCTTAGTAACCAACTTTCTGCCCCATCCTGTCATTCTAGTACTGCTTCCCCGCTTGTCATTCTTGAATTACAAAGGAACTTGTTAGTAAACCTCATGAGATGTGTATGCAACATTTCATGAGCTCTTCCTTAGGAAGTATCTACCATACCAGTCATACCTGTAAAGATTGAGTTATATGATACAAGGGAAAACACCCCCTGATGATTTGGTGCGACTAGAAACCCAAGAAGGGAATGTTACTTTGGAGACGGAGTGGATCGCTAAGCATGAAGTAGATTGGGATTGTGAAAGGAGTGCGAAAGAAGTACGCCCCCGTTATTTCTAACAAGTAAGCAATTTCGAGGACGAAATTCTTTTAAGGGGGGAGAGTGTAAGGCCTGCGTACTTTATATTCCGTCGAGTTGTTCGTGATACCCTTTTGCGTTATAAAAACCGTATTTTATTAGCGATATGAGCTAAAATTATTTTCTAAGTGCCTATATGACCACTGATTTTATTAAAAAGAATATTTTTGCCACCAGTAATAATATTATTGTTATTAGTTTTGAAAATCATTCAATCATTTTTAATAAGTGCTATTAACGGTTATTAGCGACTACTAATTCAAGTAGGAACTCGAATACAATTAGGTTGTCAATCATAGAAGTAGTTCGATGTTATTAAATCGAACCTAAAGAGATTTGAGAATGAATAGTTGATGAAGGATTATATTATCGATTTGAGTTTAGAATTCGGCTTACGAAGTACACTAGCGATATCGAATATGAATCAGTTTGGGACAAATAAATAATAGTAGAAGAAAGGTATGTTACTAATTTCTAGACGTAGCCCTTCTTCTTTTGGCTGTCGTGACCACCCCCCTGACACTCTCTCTCTCCTCTCTCTCTGCTACTCTTCTTCTTCCTCCTCCTCTCCTCCTCCATTAACGTCACTTCCAAGCTCAAAGCCCAGCAAATTTTCGCCCCACACAACCGCAAATTCCACCCAATCGGCCTCCCCCAAGAGCTAGGTCCTGTTTGGTGCGAAATCTGGGTCGAAATTCGAAGCCCTTGCTGCGATTGTGGAGGTTTAGGATGCCAAATTGAAGCTCGAATGCGTGCCCAGGTAAGGCTGTGCTATTCCACTCTTAGTTGCTTTAATTTCCTATAAAATAGAGCAGAAATCGTTGCTTTCAAACCCCAATTCAACCTCAATTCAGTGAGTGAGTTTGGGTCTATTTTAGAGTTCGAATTTTTGGAAAATTGGGCGTGATTTGGGTCCTCACCATGCATGGGTGAGCAAAAGCCGAAGAAATTGGAGTCATTCGAGCCCTAAAGTCAAGCCAAGTCAGCCTTCGATCAAACACCGAGCTCGAAATCGAAGTGAGGGTTCCTTTCCTTCTAAATTATTGTTAATTTCCAATGATTTTAGCTAAGTTTAGTTGATGCATGATAATTCTAAGTTTAGAAATCAATTTGGGGAAGTTAGAATCGATATTGAGAAATTATAAGTATGGTATTGATTTTAGTGAATCGCTTGTTGAGTAAAAGCATGTTTGAACGAACCGATTAAATTAAGGATTCGAAACTAAATAGAATGTTGATAGTGGGCTGTTGTAGCATTAGTTGTCGCTTCCGAAGGACTATTTAATGCTTAGGGGTGCTAGTTGGACGATTGAAGTAATTGTGGTGTAAGCTGAATAATGTCTAAACGTTATGGCTAAGTCAGTTTGAGCATGTTAATGGTTTATTCTTGGTAATTACAAAGGAAATACTATGCCTACGTATAATGGTTTGCGAACAGGAAGGTAAATATCACCTGAAGTTTCTATTTGCATTAGTTTAGCATGTTAAATCTTAAGTTGGCTATTAAGTATGAATATTACACCTATGTACGATCGTTTTATGTACTGTCGGTTTATACATGTCAATATTGAACCGAGTTTGGTAGTTGGATGGTTTGAGGTGGAACTATTGAGTGGTTTGAGGTTCTTGTGGTCGGTGCTGTGTGAGGAGGGAGATAGGGCTGTGAATTGCCCGAATCGTGTGGATTGCGAGGCCATGTGTGGCTTAATGAGTTGTGATATGAAGTGTATGAATGTGCTATATGTGAACCCTTTTTCCCCAATATACTATGTGACGTTATGTGATTGATTCTTGAAACTTTAGACGTCTTTAAAAAGGAAATGTCATTTAGAAACTTTGTTTTACACGTTTGAAAATACTTTTATGTTTGTTAGTTGTTTATTCGCGTGTTAGGACGTCTAAAGTGTAAAAAGGTCCTAAACCGTCAAACTGCTCAGTTGGTGATTCGACTGAAGAGTTGATAGGTTTAGGAAGTTTAAAAGCAAACTAAAAGTGAGTTCGAAGATGTTTTAAGGCATCGGTTAGTGTATGACTTCTCCTTGCGTTTAAAAGAATTTAGACAACCTAAAAAGAGCATCTTAAGGTGCTAATTTTGTGTTTAGCTGATTTGTATGCTATTTGCTTACTTGAGTCTCTATGAAATTTCAAGTTAAGAGCTAGTAAAACCGTTACGTTTCAAGAAGAATTTACATAGAAAGTTTATGAAGAGATGTTTGCCTCATAAATGAGCCAAGTGCTTTAAGTTTTTGAATAGTAGCAAGTTTGGGAACGTTTTAAGCTTTTAGTTTATTTATACACCCTTCTTGAGTTTAAAAGGAATTGAAACGAGCTATAGAATGACAACTGAAGTTTTTATTTCGAATCTAATTTGAGCTACGCGCTAACTAATTATTTTGAGTTAAGTTTTGAATAATAATGAGCTTGAGAGCGATCGAAGGTCTTAATTTGCTTAAGCAGCTCTCTTTGAGTTAAAATGGAATTTTCAAATGAATCCTACTTGCACTTATTGCTAACTAAGGATTTAAGTCTCAAATGGGTTTCGATTTTGAACTTAGTTTGAATTAAATGTTAACTAAGCACGTTATGTCTCAAACGAGTTTCGATCTACGATTTAACAAACGTATTACGTTTAAAAGAAGCTTTTTAGCTAAAAAGTGAAGTCGTCTTACGAGTTAGCAATCGTTTTACATTTATAAGAAGTTTTAAAGTTGAAAACGAAGTCGTTTTACGATTTCGCAACCTTATTACATTTATATGTAGCTTCTAAGTTGAAAACGAAATCGTTTTACAATTTAGTAAACTTAATACATCTATACGAAACTTCTAAGTTGAAAACGAAGTCGTTTTACGATTTAGCAACCCAATTACATTTATACGAAGCATTTAAGTTAGAAACTAAGTCGTTTTATGATTTGGTAAACATTTTACATTTATAAGAAGCCTTTAAGTTATTTACGTAGCCGATTTACGTGTTAACAAATCTTATTTTGTTTATAAGAAGCTTGTAAGTTTAAAACAAAGTCGTTTTACAAACTAACAAACGTATTGCGTTATTCAGAAGCTTTTAAGTTGAAAACGAAATCGTTTTACGATTTAGCAAACTAATTACATTTATACGAAGCTTTTTAGCTGGAAACGAAGTCGTTTTACGAATTAGTAAACGTATTACGTTTATAAGAAGCTTTTAAAGTTAAAAGTAAAGTCATTTTACGAGTTAGTACGTTTATAAGAAGTTTTTAAATAAACAACGAAATGAGCTATAAGCATTTAGAAAGATTATAGTCGTTTTGTTAAAAAGTAAGTTTTCAGCAAAGTAAGCATTTGAAAAAGAGAAATGAAATACGATCTTAAAGGCTAAGAAAGTGCTAGGCAATTGGCCAGAGGGTAGGAACTGGACTCAAGATATGAGTTATCTTGGTGTGAGATGTTCCTGAAAACTGGATGCAAAGATGGCGTGAGTTGTTTCCCCCTAAAGAAAAGTTAGGAACTGGACTCAAGATATGAATTATCTTGGTGTAAGCTGTTCCTGGGAACTGGACTCAAGATATGAATTATCTTGGTGTGAGCTGTTCCCCAGATAAGTTATGAAGTTGTGACGCGTAAGAAAACCTTGAGGGGGACTGGACTCAGGATATGATTATCCTGGTGTGAGTTGTTGCTCAACAGAGGACAGTATCGAGGTTAGATTTGCTCTGCTAAGACGCGTTTTGACAAAAAGTTAAGTACGTATACCCCGAGGATAACATAGCTTAAGAGTAACGATCTCACTTAAGGGCGGTGTTGACCTCCCTAGCGAGCACAATAAGATGTTTTTATGCCATGAGTAAGTTTCTAATAAGTGAGAAAGGAGTTTCTTTTAAAGAATACGAGCCTCAAGAGACTGAGTAAAGTGTTTTTGAGAAAAGAAAGGAAGCTTTCAAATGTGCACCTCCTGTTCATCTTTTATGAAAGGATTTCCAAGTATAGTCAAATGAAGTTTCAAATGTTGCATTATTCGTTTTAATGTGCATATTCTATGAAAGTATGTTCTTGACAAGTGTTTCTTACCAGTTTAGATGTTTTGAGAACTTTTAGAAAGAATTATAAGCTTTAAAGGAGTTGGTGTGGGTTATAAACCCTTCTTGGTATTTATCGAGAGTCACTATGTTTTCAAATGTGAGTTTGAAGGCCTTTGTATTCAATCCTTGTTGTCTACTTGTTTATGTGCCTGAATGCCTGCTAGTAGGGAAGTTTGGTCATTGAGGGCCTAAAATTGAGTTGAGTAGTTGGAATGAAGTTTAAAGAGGGTAATCTTTCCTTAGGGACTATGATTGCCAAATATGATAGTAAAGTATAAATACGTGATATGTGACTATTGTTAGTATTATTGCCTATAATTTTTTTGGTTTTAAGGAGTTGGGGAATTCTCACTGAGCATGTGGTTGCTCACCCCATTACTCTTTCCCCTTTTTTCCCTAGGCTTTTGTTATGACAGGCGATAGACAAGCCACTTATGCAGAGTTGAAGTTTACCCCTGGTTGAAAAAGAGTTATGTGTGCCATATAGAAGTAGATTCATGAGTTTAACAATGTAATATAACGTATTTCTAGTTTGTAATTGTTGTAAACTAAGTTCTCTAGCTCGTACAATGCATATTGTTTATGAGTCGCTCTGTATGGCCATGTGAGCCGACCATCTGATTAGTTAGATGTCTTTAGTTGAAATTAGCTGTGTTATGGGATGTAAACCCCAGTACTCCGGTTCTGTAACCGTTGAGTTGTATATTTGATTTCCTTCTCTATTAATGAACTTTATGGTTGGTATACTCTGGGCGAGTGTCCCGTAGAGCTGTGGACTCCGGCGTGTAGCCGTTGAGCTTGGTATAGAAGTTTTATATGTCTCCATTCCATGCAGGGATTTGTTGTAAGGCTTTTAGCCTGGGAAACGATCAGTTATAGGCGAAACTTTGCCCGTTGCATCCTAGGAATTAAGTAAGAAGTACGGAAACGTAACCCTCCTGATCCTAGGGGCTGGGGGTGTTACACAATCTATTTTTAAGCTTAGCAGAATGTGTGTTATTCCTCTCACTTTTGATGGCTAATTTTGATTACCTTGACTCCTTGGATCTCTAAATTGGTTTTCCTTAAGGGATCTCCATCATCCTTCCCTTATTGAGGAGGATTTGCCCTCAAATATGATGGTTAAGCACTAATGGGTTGGAATCTGGCTGAAATATAATTAACGCCTCAAACAAGCCCCTTTGTTTCTAAAAGCTGTTTTCTTCAAACCATTTCGATGATTAAGGGTTGAGGTGTTTTCATTTATGATCAATGAACAGACCTTGATGTTCTTGCTTTTTCATCCTTATCACCTTAGAAACTGCTCGAAACTCTCCCCAAAAGAAGCATTTCTCCCACATTAGCTTTCTCCTGAACTTGGTTTTGGTTATCCTCTTGAAAAACTTTCTTTTCCTCCTTGGCTGCCTCCTATTCGGCTAAGGAAATGATTTCCCTATTGGGACAGTCCAAGGCTGTTTGACCAAGGCTTTGGCAGTTGAAACACCTCATAGGGTTTAAAGGACCGGGGTTAGGTCTAGTTTAAAGGGCAAGGCATTCTTGTGGAGTTTGGTTTGTTTGTGGGGTGGAAGGGGTTAAAAGCATTGGCTTAGGGGGTGGAAATGAGCTCCCCTTGTTAAGAAAGATGTCCATACATAAGGACTTCGAGTCTTTCTTTTTAGGAAGCAGAGAAACACGATTAGGCATGCAAGCGGGTGGGCAAAAGGCACCCATCAGTTTACTTCTCATCTTCTTCCAAGTTCTCACCTACTCTGTCCCATTCTTTCTTCTCTTAATCTTTTAATTCTACCACCATTGAAGTGCACAATCACTCAATCTTGACATAACCACTTTGAACTTGTCTTGATTGTTAAGGTTGCAACACGTAAAGATTCGCTCCACCTTTAAAATCCAGCATGTAAATTCATCCTTTTTACCATCAAATCTTAGGATTTCAAGGCTGACGTGCTTAAAATCAATTAAGGCTAGCTCTTTCTTCAAGCTCCTAGATGAAGGCATGATGGACAAATTCTAAGGGTTCTTTATGGATTGATTTTATGTTTGGGGCAATAGGTTGTGTTTGAGATGGAATGTGGCATGTGGGGTTGGATTCAAGGCCAAGATGATTCTTAGGTCTGATACCAAATATGATGTATCTTTAGAGAAAATTCAACTGACTCTCAAATATGAGTTCCAATGCAAAGAAAGCAAGCTGAAATCATAAGAGAGTCTAAAGAGAATCCGAGAGAGAATAAGGGATAAAGGAAACTAAACTCCCACGTAGATACAGATATCACCACTAAGCTTGTGTTTAGGGCCCTTGAGCTCACTCAGGATATAGATATCACAACCTAATCAAGACTTAAGAATCACTTGATCACCACTCTAACCGGCCTAGCTAGAGGTAAGCAAGTTAACCGTTTAAATGAAACAAGAGCAGTCCTTTATATTCTCATTCAATTTTAAGGATAAAAACTTAGTACAAAATGAGGTCCTTAAGGCCCTTATATAAACATCCATGGCTGCCTATAAAAGGTTAAGAGGTTTGTTCAAGGTTAGAAAACCTCTAACCCAACTCAATCCAACCTAATCTAGCTCAATCAAATCGGTTTTACCTAAACACAATTTGATCAAGCTAATTAAAACTTTATGTACAAAAATAAGCTAGATAATATTGATAACAATCAACCTAAGTAAGCAAACAAGCAAGCGGCTCCTAGCACATGGGGAGAGAGAAAATGGTGGCTGAACTTGTACTTTGTGGCTGGCCAATGAGATCAATTATACCTTTCTTTACTTGTTCCTCACTGGTTCTTAATTTGGTTACTCCATGATTTTGTCCAAGACTCATTTCACTTCCTAATCATGCTATTTGGACAAGATTGGATGGCTGGAAAGACATCAAATACCAAATGCACCAATTAGGTGCAACTAGGTAGATTCAAGAAGAATGTAGGCTTGGTTTGGACGCCACATATCCCATGCAAAGCGTGGGCAAGATTTGGATTGCCACATATGGTTAGAAAGCTTTGGATGTCGCCTAACTATTCCAAGTGGAATCAAACATTTATGAGTTCATTTGATGGTTTAGAACCTCGGGAAACCCGAACTGGTCAAAACTAGGGTCCAGCCTGCACTATTTATAAAAATGTCCTAATTCTTATATTTTTACACGAATTTTAACCCAAATATTTTTACATACCCTAAAATACAAGATCTTAAGGAACCAAAATACCAAAAAATATCAAACTTAAACCTTAAGGAGGCCAAAGTAATTAAGCACACAAATACAGGTACATTCTGGTTCAACCAGGCAGCCTGGACAGTTTAGATTTAATGGTTGATTTAGGTGGGTGAATGAAGTCCTAATGACTTAGAACATGCTTTATTGGAAAGCGAACTTCCTGAATTTCAAATTTATGGCAAAATATTAAACTTAAATCTCATAGTGATCGAAGTAATAAAGGAAACAAAACTAGGTAGAAAACTGGAATTAACCTGAGACAATCTGTTTTTAACCTTAGCAAAATATAGGTTATTCCTTAGACTTTTGATGGTTAATTAGGATTACCTTAACTATCTTGGCCATTTAAATTAGTGTTCCTTAAGGGATCCCCATCATCCTCCCCTTATTGAGAAGGATTTGCCCCCAAATTTGATGGGTGATGTATATTTTCAAGGGCCTCATTTTCATTCTTTCAACTCAACTTCATGGGAGGTAAGCTCCATACAAATTCAAGCATGGCAAGGCTTTTCTTTGGTCCCACAATTTGAGTTTCATGACAAAAGACACTTCATGGAGTTTTATTTGAACTTCAAAGTACCTTATCCGAAGGGGTTTTCCAAATGGGGATCACAAGTACCATCCATTTCAAAGGATGATGGGGACCATCGTGCCCAAGCTTCATCCACACATTCAGCAAACCCTCACACCGATTCAACCCCCAAGGAGGCCAAAGAAGTTCATGCCTTGGTCAGAAAACTCATGTACACAGCAGAAGATGCACTGTCCAGTTCGTCCAGTTTCTGGCCCGGTATTGTGTCGCTGTTGGAGCAAAATATAGAGGGGGAAATTTCCAGCACGCACCACCCCCTTAAAGCTTAAAATCTTAGCTTTCCAACAAGACCTTTTGCAAAGCATTTGGAGTCCATTTGGTCAGTCAACCAAGCCAAAACCTGAGACAGCGCACTGCAGGGCGCAATCCAGCACAGTCCGAAATAAGGCCCTAGTTGGTTGACTTCCTCAACTCCAACTTTTGTCAAATTTTGCAGTATGAAAGGGGACATAAATAATTATCAGGTCATGGGTTCAAATCCCATCCAAAGCACCCCCTTGTGTTAGTATTAACCAGCCAAAAGGACACAAAAATCATCCTTTTACCCGGTTCTTCCCAAACCGGTACAAGGTCTGATTTTCTTGGGTTGTGCTTGTCCCCTTGCCTCGCCACTTGCTGAATGAGTCATTTTTCTGCATTCAAGGATCCATGTAAGCTTGACACCTCATTTGGGAGGCATTATAACCCCTAATGAGGTAGATTAAGCTAGGTAGTGAGGTGTTTAGCTAGCATTGGTTGATTAGATGTGTAACTCTTCCCCAAATGTACCTAGCTATTAATTTTGCTACTTGGAAGGGGAGGGGGTTCGGCCATCAAGCTTAAAAACCAGCTTGAGCCTCACTTTGCAAACAACTTTGAATGAATGAATTTGTGAGTTTTCAAACTCTCTCTACAAAAACTCCTAGTGTTATATCTTGAGCTTGGCAACTCAAGTGGGTCTCTAGGACTCTTTCTCTCAACTAGAAGGTGATTAAATTCTGTAACTAGTTGATACAAAGAGATTGCCCAAGTGTTCCCCAAGGGTGGCTCCTCGGATTATCCCTTGCAAGATCACTTGACTATCCAAACTCTTGATTTCTCCTCTCCCTTGCTGTTTTTCCTTCTTCTTGTTTTAGATTCCACTTTGAGGCAAGTTGTGAGTTGGTTCTTCCCCTTGCAAACCTCCATCAAATTGGTATCAGAGCTTAGGCTACCTTTCTTGGCCAAGCACCCTTTGCCCAAACACGTCCAAACACCCAAACTCACAAAACAGCCCAAACACATCCTCCACAAATTTCAGTCGTGCCCAACCAGAGACTTGGCACGGGCACACCGTGCCATATACGCACGACCGTGCCACAATTCCAGCCCAGACAACCTTTGCCAGCAGCTCAGCACGGTCAGGCCGTGCCTACAAGCACGACCGTGCTCCTTGCTCCCAACCCCGAAACACCACACTGCCTACTCTACTACAATCCTGCTTCTTCCCTTAACCTAAACAACCCCTTAAGCATTCATCCATCATGAGCTCGTTTGAAAACTTGAGGAAAAGGACTGCCTTGATTGCAAAAGAGTTGGCCAGCCTTGAAACTCCAAAGTTCCATGGCCAAAAGGAAGAATTCCCTCACTGGATTTCCAAGGTGGAGCAAGTCTTCACTCGCCACAACCTTGAAGAGCACGAGAAGTTTGAGGTGGTTAGTAAGAAGCTCCGAGGCTATGCACTTGAATGGTGGGATAAGTACAAGTATAAGAGGAAGAAGAGAGGGAAGAGTAAGATCAAAACTTGGGATAAGTTGAGGGGTAAACTAGAGTGTGCTTTTGCTCCAACCTCTTACTTGCACACGCATCTTTTTCCTCCCTTTGCGGGAAATGGCCTTAATTTCTTTTCTAAAGACATCCCTCTCAACAAGGGGCGTCCCATGAGTGCTTGCATCCATAATTCTACTCCCTTCCTTTGTTTGGAGACCCCTAACACCAACAAGGATGAAAAGATCCTTGGGGAGGAAGTTACAAGCCTATTTAACTCACCTCCAAAGTTTGATAAGCTTGAAGTTGAAGAACCCCAAGTGTCCGATTTGGAGCCATGTGAGGTTGTGGATGAAATTGAGGAACTCTTGAGTCAAGAAGAATGCCCTCATTCACAACAAGAATTGAGGACAGTTCTTTTCGAAGAGAGAGGGTTTGATGTATATTTTTAAGGGCCTCATTTTCATTCTTTCAACTCAACTTCATGGGAGGTAAGCTCCATACAAATTCAAGCATGGCAAGGCTTTTTTTTGGTCCCACAATTTGAGTTTCATGACAAAAGACACTTTATGGAGTTTTATTTGAACTTCAAAGTGCCTTATCCGAAGGGGTTTTTCAAATGGGGATCACAAGTACCATCCATTTCAAAGGATGATGGGGACCATTGTGCCCAAGCTTCATCCACACATTCAGCAAACCCTCACACCCATTCAACCCCCAAGGAGGCCAAAGAAGTTCATGCCTTGATGGAGGTCCATCCTCAAGGTCTAATAATGTTTCATTGGTCCAAAATAATCAAGAAATCAACTCCAAAGTCACGGCCATGAGTCACTTGATGGCAAACACACAAGGTGATACACCCGGGTTCTCATCCAGATTTTTACCCGGTTTTTGCTATCTTATTACATCGGCCTAAGGCATATTTTGGTGTCCGTTTTTTGGATGATTATCAAGTTCAGGATGTTAACTTTTAAGTCCAATTGGTTTCATATCATTTGGAATTCATTTGGTTACTTAAAACAGTTCATCTCTTGAACCTGTCCGGATTGCACTGCAAAATGCACGATTTTGGTTTTCTGGTTTGTTCATGGGGCAAATGACGTCCAAATGCTACGATTCCAATTGAAGGCAAACTAGACATCTTGCGGTTTCCAACCATGTAAGAAATGTAGCAATTAGTCATCATTTGAGGTGTCAAGCATGCGTTGGAAGTTGAGGCAGAAACCGGCTGACTGACACCCGGTTACTTAGCCTAGTAGTTTTCCTCCTTCAAGGGTTTTGCTTAAGGTGGAAGACTGCCAACCAGGTCATTTTGAGCTGCTTGATGAAACACCACTCAGCTACTTGTGAAAGAGACACGTGGAGCAAGTGAAACACCACCATTTTGCAAGCTCTCATTCGACCACTCAAGCATGACATGGCACACATGCATTTTTCAGTCCTTTTGAGGTGGCTAGCCGTGCACTCTTACCTTCTTAGCTGGGAAAATGAGTCATATACATTCCTTAATGCATAGGAAAGGTTTAGGAAGATAACTTAAGTGCTTTGTAAAATAAGCTTTCAGCTTTTGGTTTGTATTAGAGTAAACCGTGTGTTAAGAAGTGATTAGCAAGTTTAATGACTTTCCTCCCTTGGAAGGAAAGCTCATTTGTGTACTCTCAAGGCCATATAAAGCCTTGTATGTTCATTTTGAAGGAATAGAGTTGAATTTTCAGTAGAGAGAAAAGACTTTGTGTCTTGTGATTTTCTAAACACTTAACTTGCTTATCCTTAATTGTGGCCGATTAAGGTGGTGACCAAGTGAGTCTCAATCGTTGGTTAGGTGGTGAATCTTATCCTAATCCAAGATTGAGGGCCCTAAGCTAAATGATTAGTGGTGTATCTTATCTAATCATCTAGCTTAGAACTATCCAAGTTTCATGAAACACTCTTGAAGTTCACAAACTAATTCTTGGTTTCACTCCTCTCAAACCATGAATTACCTTTGTTCTTCTTAGTGTCTTTTTATCCTCCTTTACTTCCTCACTTCCTTACTCCTTTGATTCCTCTTATCCACACAAAATCAAGCCTTGACATAGCTGATTGCATCGAACTTCCAACATACTTCAAAGCTACCTCAAACCGTGGAAAGGGACTTACCTAGGCAAGCTAGGCAGCGAGTTGGCACGGTCACCCCGTGCCCTTGAGCACGACCGGGCCACCCCTGGCCGTAAGAGTTTGCTTGTTTTCTAGCCTCCTTTGACGTGAGTTAACTTGGGTTGCTATCCTTCCCTTGGACTTACATCATTTTTGGTATCAGAGCAAGTTCAGAACTTGGCCTGAACCCCACGTCATTCCCAGCTTATCTCTGAAATCATTTCAAACACAAACCGTTCATTCCTGCGATCACAATGAGTACTAGCATGTCTGTGGAAGAAAGGCTTGAAGTTCTTTCTAAGCAAATGCAAGAAATGAGTGTGGGCAATCGAGAACTCAAAGCACAAAATGAGTACTTGAGGAAACAGCTTGGAAACCATATGAAACAAAAGCAGAAACTTCAAGAATCACCAAGCATTCGGAATGGAACAGACTATGGCTATGAAGAGGAAGCTAGCAATGCGTTCTCTGAAGAAGAAGTACCATTTGAAAGAATGCAAAGAAGAGTGCAACCTACTTTCAACTCTAATGAGATCAAGGTTGATATTCCTGAGTTCGAGGGTAAGTTAGATCCTGATGAGTTCATTGAATGGTTACAAACGGTGAAGCGTATTTTTGAGTTCAAGGAGATTCCAGAAGATAAGAAAGTCAAAATAGTTGCTCTTAGATTAAGGAAATATGCCTCCTTGTGGTGGACAAACCTTACTGCTAAGAGAACTAGAGAAAGGAAGAGTAAGATTGCTACTTAGGACAAAATGAAAGCCAAGATGAAGGCACGGTTTTTGCCTTCTACGTATGTCCAAGATCAATACATGCTCTTTCATCATTTGAATCAAGGCAAGATGAGCGTTGAAGAATATACTTGTGAGTTTGAGAAACTCATGATCAAATGTGACATTCATGAGCCTGAAGAGCAGACCATGGTACGTTACCTAGGAAGGCTTGATCCTAGGATAGCTAACGTGGTTGAGTTGCAAGCTTATACCACCTTTGACGAAGTGTGTGTCCTAGCACACAAGGTGGAGCAACAAAGAAAGTCTAGAATGAATGTTCGTGATTCATTCAAGTCTTATTCTACACCAAACCGTGGGCAATCCTTAAACAAGGGGAGTACCACACCTCAGCCTAAATCATCTACTCCTTTCCCATCTAATCCACAAAAAAACCAAGCTCCTCAAAGGCCACCACCATCAAACCCCCCACGTCCAAACCCATACCCTGTAAGCCAAAGAAGGTGTTACAAGTGCCAAGGCTTAGGACACATTGCTTCTGATTGTCCTAGTCGAAAGGTAGTCACCTTAGCTAAATGGGAAGCCATAGAGGGAGAATTTGCCGAGGAGAAAGAAGAGGAAAAGGCAGAAGATGCTGAGAGCGATCATGAAGATGATCAGGAGGAGTTTGTGGAAAACGCAGATGAAGGTAAGATGCTAGTAATTCGAAGGGTATTGAGCAATCAACGAGTTGCTAAGGATGAACAACGTGAGAACATCTTTCACTCACGATGTACAGTCCAAGGCAAAGGGTGCTCGTTAATCATCGATGGAGGAAGTTGTGCCAACGTTGTTTCATTGAATATGATTGAGAAACTGAACCTTTAGTCCACGGCACACCCACACCCATACAACATTCAATGGTTAAATCAAGGCAAGGGATTACAAGTTAACTCTCGTTGCTTGATTTCATTCTCTCTTGGTAAGAATTACAAAGATGAACTTTGGTGTGATATTATCCCCATGGATGCTTGTCATATTCTGTTAGGACGACCATGGATGTATGACAGGAAGGTTATGCATAATGGTTATCTTAATACTTATTCCTTTTTCAAAGATGGCAAGAAGATTACCCTGAATCCTATGTCACCATCCGAACTCCACAAAATGAAACCACAAAAAAGCCAAAATCAATCTGACTTGCTTTTGACATATGTTGAACCTCTTTTAAAGGCCTCTCAACATGAGTTCAAAGCCTTGAAAGAGTGGATATTGCAAGTACAAGATGAGCCACGAACACCACTTCCATCCCATCCCATAGCCAAGGTCATATTGAATCAGTTCAGTCACCTATTTCCAGAAGAGATACCTTTGGGTTTACCCCCAAAGCGTGACATTCAACATTATATTGACCTTATCCCAGGATCCATTCTGCCTAATAAGCCAGCCTACAGGACAAATCCCAAGGAAACTCAAGAGGTTCAACGACAAGTTGAAGAACTGATATTCAAGGGGTTGGTACGAGAATCCTTAAGTCCATGTGCTGTTCCTGCTCTTTTGGTTCCGAAGAAGGATGGTAGTATGAGGATGTGTGTCGACAGTAGGGCCATAAACAAAATTACTATCAAGTATAGGTACCCTATACCTAGACTTGAAGATATGTTGGATGAATTACATGGCTCTAAGGTGTTTAGTAAGATTGATTTGAGGAGTGGTTATTATCAGATTCGTATTAGGGAGGGCGATGAGTGGAAAACTGCTTTCAAGACTAAGGGCGGATTATATGAATGGTTAGTCATGCCTTTCGGTCTTTCTAATGCCCCTAGTACGTTTATGAGGGTAATGAATCAAGTATTTCGACCATACTTGGGCAAGTTCGTGGTTGTTTACTTCGATGATATATTGGTGTTCAGTAAGAATGAGCAAGAACATCAAGATCATTTAACTCAGGTGATGCTCGTTCTTGAAAAGGAGAAGTTATTTGGGAACCTAAAGAAGTGTACCTTCTTTACTCATGAAGTTACCTTCTTAGGTTATATTGTTTCTGAAGATGGTATTAAGGCGGATGAAAGCAAGATTGAGGCTATTCGAGCTTGGCCTGTTCCTAAGAGCATTCATGACGTTCGAAGCTTTCATGGCTTGGCCTCTTTCTATAGGAGGTTTATACGAAATTTCAGCACTATCTTAGCTCCTATGACCGAGATTCTTAAGGGTTCCTCATTCACTTGGAATCCTAAAGCCCAAGCAGCCTTTGAAGAGGTGAAATAGAGACTAACTCAAGCACCAGTTTTAGCCCTACCGTGTTTTGAGAAAGTCTTTGAAGTTGAATGCGATGCTTCTGGGGTTGGTATTGGAGGCATTCTTACTCAAGAAGGACGCCCTTTGGCGTTCTTCAGTGAGAAGTTATGTGATACCAGGAAGAGATATTCAACTTATGACAAGGAATTCTACGCCATCATTCGATGTCTAGAACATTGGAACCACTATTTGATTGCCAGTGAGTTTATTCTGCATTCAGATCACGATGCTTTGAAGTATATTCAAGGCCAACACAAGTTAAACTCGTGCCATGCTAAATGGGTGGAATTCCTACAGTCCTTTCACTTTACTATCAAGCATAAGTCCGGCAAACTAAATCAAGGCGCCGATGCTCTATCACGGCGTTATCTATTGATGTTCCAATTAGATGCTTGTATCCTTGGATTTGAGCATCTAAAGGCGTTATATCAGAATGATGAAGATTTTGGGGTGTTATATTCTGAGTGTACTAAACATCCCAAAGGGGACTTCTTAATTGAAGAAGAGTTTCTCTTTAAAGGTGCTCGGTTATGTGTCCCCAAATGCAGCACTCGTGAGTTGTTAATTCGAGAAGTCCAGGCTGGATCTTTGGCTGGCCATTTTGGCGAAGACAAGACCCTAACTATGCTTAGGGAACATTATTATTGGCCAGGCATGGAGAAGGACGTTCAAGACATCATTAGAAGGTGCAGGACGTGTCAAATTGCGAAGAGTCATTCGCTTCCCCAGGGACTATACACGCCACTTCCTATTCCTACGTTGCCTTGGGTGGACGTTAGTATGGATTTCATACTTGGTTTACCAAAGACACAAAGGCATAAAGATTCTATCTTTGTGGTCGTGGATCGATTTTCGAAGATGGCTCATTTCATTCCCTGCAACAAGACTAATGATGCCACTCATATTGCTGAATTGTATTTCAAGGAGGTTATGAGACTTCATGGGATTCCTCGTTCCATTGTCTCAGATCGAGATACGAAATTTTTAAGTCACTTTTGGATTACTTTGTGGAAAAAGTTGGGTACCAAACTCAAGTACAGTACCACTTGTCATCCACAAACAGATGGGCAAACCGAGGTTACTAATCGAACCCTTGGTACTTTATTAAGGATTCTGATTAAAAACCACATCAAAGCTTGGGATCTGTTACTTCCACATGCTGAATTTGCTTACAATAAGACTCCAAGCAAGGCTACTGGTCTATCTCCCTTTAAGGTGGTCTATGGAATTGATCCCCTAAGTCCACTTGATCTTGTTCCTCGACCATTAGATCAAAAGCCAAGTGCGGATGCCGCTACTAGGGTGGAAGAAATCCAGAAGTTGCATGAGTTAGTAAAGGCCAAGATTGAGAAAACTACACTTTCATACACAGCCCAAGCTAACAAGCATAAAAGGGAGAAGCTTTTTAAGCCAGGGGATTTGGTTTGGATTCATCTTCGTAAAGAACGTTTTCCTTCCAAAAGGAAAACTAAATTGATGCCTAGAGCGGATGGTCCATTCAAGATTTTGGAGAAGATCAACAATAATGCTTACAAGGTAGAGTTACCAGGAGATTATGGAGTATCAGCTACGTTTAACATTGCTGATTTAAGCCCTTATGAAGCAGATGGTTACCTTTCTGATTTGAGGACCAAATCTTCCCAACATGGGGAGAATGATGGAGGTCCATCCTCAAGGTCTAATAACGTTTCGTTGGTCCAAAATAATCAATAAATCAACTCCAAAGTCACGGCCATGAGTCACTTGATGGCAAACACACAAGGTGATACGCCCGGGTTCTCATCCAGATTTTTACCCGGTCTTTGCTATCTTATTACATCGGCCTAAAGCATATTTTGGTGTCCGTTTTTTGGATGATTATCAAGTTCAGGATGATAACTTTTAAGTCCAATTGGTTTCATATCATTTGGAATTCATTTGGTTACTTAAAAAAGTTCATCTCTTGAACCTGTCCGGATTGCACTGCAAAATGCACGGTTTTGGTTTTCTGGTTTGTTCAGGGGGCAAATGACGTCCAAATGCTACGATTCCAAATGGAGGGTAAACTAGACATCTTGAGGTTTCCAACCATGCTACGATTCCAAAGTTAACGTCACTATTTTCTTGATAATGGCCATCTCCATTTAAGACAAATGGATAGCTAACTTTTTTTTCTTCCTTCATGGCTGCTTCCCATTCGGCCAAAGTGATGAATTCCTTGTTGGGGCAGTCCGAGAGTGCATGACCAAAGGCTTGACACTTAGAACACCTTTTAATGCTCATGCTAGAACTCATGGTAGGACTTGATGTGTATGGGGCTGATTTGTGGATGTGTTTGGGTTTCGAAGCTTGGTCAAGTAGGCAACCTAGGCTCTGATACCAATTGATGTATATGTGGGTGGTAAGTGAACCAAATCAAACTCAAATAAATCCAAATAAGAATTGAACCAAAGTAAAGAGAAAATGGAAGGTTGATTGAGATGGAATGAAAATAATAACAAAAAAGAACAAAGGGTAAACAAGACCTTGCACTTGAGATAATCCTTCGCGGAGCCACTCAAGGACTTGATCTTGGGCAAATCCTCTCGTCTTCACCAAGGAATCACTCCAATTGGAAAAGAAAAGAGAACCTAGAACCCCACTTGAACTTGCCAAAATTCAAGATATAGAACTAGGGATTTGGAATACTTTTGAGAATCACACTCAAAGGTAATTGTATTTCTCTTGGGAAAGCTTACAACTCTGAATTCAAATGCAACTACATAACCCACCTATTTATAGGCTAAACAAAGATAACCAAAAGACTTAAAAACTCCTAGCAATTAAAACTAGAAATTGAAAAGGCTTGGAAAATGGAAAAGACTCAACATAAAGGGGTGGGGGAGGTTACAAAGAATATTCTAGGCTTCCAATCAGCTGAAGACATCCATCTAGAATGCTCCAAGTCGTGCATGATGTCATCCACATGATGTCATGTAACCAAAGTCTCTTCATTTGCCCAGCATTAACTCCATGCAGCAGCCTTCACTTCAACTGAGCATTTCTCTCAGCTCACACGTCCAAATACGGTGATTTTGGGCTTGTTGGAAAGCCCTGGAAATCTATTTTCCAGAATGGGCTCATTTGCTCAATTTGGATAAGTAGATAAAAAGTTATGGCCTGAACATTACACCTATATCAGAACTGGACTGGAGCAGGACATATCTTTTTTGAGTAATATTTAGCCCAACCAAATGACGTCCAAATTAAACATAATTGGGCTTGTTTGAAAGCTGAGATCTCAAACGTCAAAACCATGTGGCCCCTCAAGTTGTGGGTCCACTTGAGCTAGTCCAAAAAATGAGCACAAGAAAAATTACCTTCCGCAGGGATGAATCGGGCACCAATTCTTCCGGAAGGAATATGAGTTTTATCCAGATTTTCGCCACTTGCTTGACTACTTCATGGTGTATAAAGTCCTTGATGTAAGTCTCAAGGGTAAGAAGAACCCAAGCCAACTTACAACAAGAACACAACCAAAACAAGTGGAAAACTCACGAACCAAGGGAGGCACGGTTGTGCTTAAAGGCACGGGGACACCGTGCCAACTTGCTACCTAAGCACGCCTAGTTTGTGATTTTCACAGTTTTTGAGATGGCTTTTGTGTTTGGGCTCAAAACTGAATCAAAGCAAGAATTCTTGGCCTTGATTAAGCTTGAAATGAATATGAAAACAAAAAGGAGATGTGGGAATGAAGTTCACTGATTAGAACATGAAAAAAGAGAGCTTTGGTTTAAGGAACCCAAAGCTAACTTCATGAACTTTAAGTGAATTCAATGGAATCTGGATAGTTCTATGCCTTGTGATTAGATAAGGTACACCACTAATCACTTAGCTTAGGGCCCTTAATCTTGGATTAGGATAAGATACACCACCTAACCAAAGATCAAGACTCACTTGGTTACCACCTTAATCGGCCACAATTAAGGATAAGCAAGTTAAGTGTTTAAGAAATCACAAGACACAAAGTCTTTGCTCTTAACTTTAATACTCAAAACTTGTTGTTTTTACAAAAGAGCAGCCAAGGCACTTATATAGCCTTGTGATTACATGAAAAGAGCTTTCCTTCTAGGCAATGAAAGTCATTAAACTAATCCTATGCTTAGTAATACACGGTTTAAGCTAAAACATACATAAGCTGAAAGTTTAAGCTACAAAACACAAGATTTCCTTCTTAAACTCTTTCCTAGGTATTAAGAAACCTTGTTGACTCAATTTCCCTTCAAGGAAGGTAAGAGAGCATGGCTGCCACCTCAAAAGGACTGAAAATTGCATGTGTGCCATGTCATGCTTGAGTGGTCGAATGAGGGCTTGCAAAATGGTGGCGTTTCACTAGCTCCACGTGTCTCTCTCTCAAGTAGCTGAGTGGTGCTTAATCAAGCAGCTCAAAATGACCTGCTTGGCAGCTCAAAATGACCTGCTTGGCAGCCTTCCACCTTAAGCAAACCCCTTGAAGGAGGAAAAC
Organism: Carnegiea gigantea; assembly: GCA_029747015.1. Classification (NCBI taxonomy): domain Eukaryota; kingdom Viridiplantae; phylum Streptophyta; class Magnoliopsida; order Caryophyllales; family Cactaceae; genus Carnegiea; species Carnegiea gigantea. The sequence goes on from JAKOGI010000941.1 coordinate 40,375, forward strand.
CATCAGGCTAAGCAACCGGGTGTCAAGCAGCCGGTTTCTGCCTCCACTTGCAACGCATGTTTGACACCTCAAATGATGACCAATTGCTACGTTTCTTACATGTTTGGAAACCTCAAGATGTCTAGTTTGCCCTCCAATTGGAATCGTAGCATGTGGACGTCATTTGCCCCTTGAATCAGCTTGATTCCCCAAACCGTGCAGATTAGACTCCAAAACAGCACAGGTTTACTAATTAGCTTAATTCACTAACCAATTGAACTCCAAATCTGGTAATTCCAATTGGAAATGAAAGCTAAGATCTTGGGGACCCAAAATATGTAAAAATACAAGATTCAAGCTAAACTACATCATAAGAAATAAAAAGAACAAAACCGGGTTCATCCTGGCCCTGCTGGGCAGTTTTGACACCTTGGGTTTAATTGCTGTTTTGAACGACCAAATGAAGTCCAAATTGGATGAAACTTGATTTGTTGGAAAGCTAACATCTTTATCTTCAAATCCATCAAAAAATAGTAGACGTAAACCCTTAGTATGTTTGAGAAATTAAGCACACAAAAACAGGTTAGCTGCTGGATTTAACCCTTGCCCTGCAGTTTCAATGTTTAATCAAAACTTGGATGATTTATTAATCCTTAAACCAGCATAATAAGATTACCTAATTGATTTGATTCTTTTTTAACAAAAGGGATGGAGGGATTTCCATCATACTCCCCTTGTAAAAAATGATTTGCCCTCAAATCATAGTAGGTAATGAACTCCTCTTTTTGCTCAATTCTGGTTGAAATAAAATCAACCATGAAAACAAGTCTCTTTTGAACTTAGAGACTTTTTTCTTTACCTTCCCCTTGCTGATCTGAATGGTGGATGTAGGGGACTTCTTGGACTTGCTTCGAACCAATTCTTCAAATGCTCTTAACTCACAATTAGGAGCTTTTAGTAATGGTTCTGAAATGGATTGACAGAAATTTGGGTTGAGTGTTTTAGGTGTGGGTGGAGTGGGAAAAAATGATGGTGGTTTATGAAAAGTGGTGGGAAGGATGAGATGCTCATGGCTCCTAGGTGGATGGTGGATGTTTAAAGTGAGCATAGCACCTTTATTTGCCTCAATCTCTATCTCCTCAAGATCATCTTCTTCATCCTCTTCTTTTTCCTCCTCTAATTCAACCTCCTTCGATTCTTCCACTAAGGGCATCTTCTTTTCCTCCTGATTTTCCTCCTTTCTCACGGCTTTCCTTTCTTCCGAGGTAATGACTTTGTTGTTTGGGCAATCCGTGGCTAAGTGTCCAAGCCCATGGCACTTGAGACACCTTCTAAGTTGTGAGGGAAAGATCATTTGTGGGGTTGGTTTTTTTTGTGGGGTGGAAGGGAATGAACTCGTGGGCTTAATGGAGATACTTTCTTTCATAGGCGTGTAAGTGGATGGGCAAAAGGAACCCTTCATCTTACTACTCAATTTCTTCCAAGTTCTCACCTTCTCTTTTCCTTTCTTTTTTCGCTCAAACTTGTACTTATTCCACCACTGAAGGGCACAACCTCTCAATCTTGAAATAACCACTTTGAACTTCTCTTGGTCATTAAGGATACAACAAGCAAAAACTCGTTCCACCTTAGATAACCAACCTATGAACCCTTCCATTTTGCCATGAAATTTTGGAATTGCAAAGCAAGCATATCCAATATCAATAAAAGCTAGTTCTTTCTCCAAGTTTATTGAAGATGGCATGAAGGATGAGGTCTAGGGTTCTTTGTGGATTGATTTGAAACATAAGTAGGCTGTTTGTGTTTGGATTTAATTTGGGAGCGTGGGGTTCAGGCAAGGATCTAAACTTGCTCTGATACCAAAAATGATGTAAGTCTCAAGGGTAGGAACAACCCAAGCCAACTTACAACAAGAACACAACCAAACAAGTGTAAACTCACGAACAAGGGATGCACGTTTGTGCTTAAAGTCACGGGGGGCACCGTGCCACTTGCTTGTTGCTGCCTAAGCCCGCCTAGTGTTGTGATTTTCCACAGTTTTTTTGAGATGGCTTTTGTGTTTTGGCTCAAAACTGAATCAAAGCTAGAATTCTTGGCCGTGATTAACTTGAAATGAATATGGAGAACAAAAAGGAGATGTGGGAATGAAGTTCACTGATTAGAACATGAAAAAGGAGAGCTTTGGTTTAAGGAACCCAAAGCTAACTTCATGAGCTTTAAATGAATTCAATGGAATCTGGATAGTTCTAAGCCTTGTGATTAGATAAGATACACCACTAATCACTTAGCTTAGGGCCCTTAATCTTGGATTAGGATAAGATACACCACCTAACCAAAGATCAAGACTCACTTGGTCACCACCTTAATCGACCACAATTAAGGATAAGCAAGTTAAGTGTTTAAGAAATCACAAGACACAAAGTCTTTGCTCTCAACTTTAATACTCAAAACTTCTTGTTTTACAAAAGAGCAGCCAAGGCACTTATATAGCCCTGTGATTACATGAAAAGAGCTTTCCTTCTAGGCAAGGAAAGTCATTAAACTAATCCTATGCTTAGTAATACACGGTTTAAGCTAAAATATACATAAGCTGAAAGTTTAAACTACAAAATACAAGATTTCCTTCTTAAACTCTTTCCTAAGTATTAAGAAACCTTGTTGACTCAATTTCCCTTCAAGGAAGGTAAGAGAGCATGGCTGCCACCTCAAAGGACTGAAAATTGCATGTGTGCCATGTCATGCTTGAGTGGTCGAATGAGAGCTTGCAAAATGGTGGCGTTTCACTAGCTCCACGTGTCTCTCTCTCAAGTAGCTGAGTGGTGCTTAATCAAGCAGCTCAAAATGACATGCTTGGCAGCCTTCCACCTTAAGCAAACCCCTTGAAGGAGGAAAACCACCAGGCTAAGCAACCGGGTGTCAAGCAGCTGGTTTCTGCCTCCACTTGCAACGCATGTTTGACACCTCCAATGATGACTAATTGCTACGTTTCTTACATGGTTGGAAACCTCAAGATGTCTAGTTTGCCCTCCAATTGGAATCGTAGCATTTGGACGTCATTTGCTTCTTGAATCAGCTTGATTCCCCAAACCGTGCAGATTAGACTCCAAAACAGCACAGGTTTACTAATTAGCTTAATTCACTAACCAATTGAACTCCAAATCTAGTAATTCCAATTGGACATGAAAGCTAAGATCTTGGGGACCCAAAATATGTAAAAATACAAGATTTAAGCTAAACTACATCATAAGAAATAAAAAGAACAAACCCGGGTTCATCCTGGCCCTGCTGGGCAGTTTTGACACCTTGGGTTTAATTGCTGATTTGAACGACCAAATTAAGTCCAAATTGGATGAAACTTGATTTGTTGGAAAGCTAACATCTTGATCTTCAAATCCATCAAAAAATACTAGACGTAAACCCTTAGTATATTTGAGAAATTAAGCACACAAAAATAGGTTAGCTGCTGGATTTAACCGTTGCCCTGCAGTTTCAATGTTTAATCAAAACTTGGATGATTTATTCATCCTTAAACCAGCATAATAAGATTACCTAATTGATTTGATTCGTTTTTAACAAAGGGAAAATGGAAAGGTATTTCCGATTCAGTCCTTGAACTCACATAATAGAGAAAAATATGAGAGGTTCCCTTGCCGCTCTTGTTTGGTCATTTCCTCCCTTGAAGTTGAGCTTGAGGAATGAAAATGATGCATATAGAAATATGGCATCATACTCCCCGGGTTGTTTGGAGTTTGTCCTCAAACTCGAGAGTTCTTTTTTCTCCTCATACAAGAGGGCATATTTATGGAATAGGGTTCTTCGTGGAAAAAAACCATAGGGCATCTCTTGAAGAGCAGTATGATCATGGGGTTGATAAAAGAGGGTAAGGGGAGGGTAGAAACTAGGGTTAGGCTCAGTTGGGAGAAGAGAGGTGAGTAAGAGGTTCTTTTGTAAGACTTTTTGTGATTTGGGGGTTTGGGAAGGTTGAATGGGGCTAGGTTCATGCTCATCAAATCATGGAGGTAGGCTCCAATTTACCTCATTATCTACTTCATTATAGGCGTCAAAGATGGGAGGTAGATCAAAGTTAACGTCACTATTTTCTTGATAATGGCCATCTCCATTTAAGACAAATGGATAGCTAACTTTTTTTTCTTCCTTCATGGCTGCTTCCCATTCGGCCAAGGTGATGAATTCCTTGTTGGGGCAGTCCGAGAGTGCATGACCAAAGCCTTGACACTTAGAACATGATGGAGGTCCACCCCTAACATGATCCATGGCCATCAAGGGAGCCCAAAAGGTCCAAACCTCATGTCCAAGATGCAAGAAATCAACCTAAGGGAACAAGGAAATTATTTCCTCAAAACTGAAATTTCAGGCGTGCACAAACCCGGTTTTGTGCACGTTATTTCCTAAACTTCCCAAGGCTAAAATGGGGTTGCAGAAAGCCTAAGTTTAAGTTCAAGATGTGCTCTTTCCACCAAGACCTCTTGCAAGTCATTTGGAGTTCATTTGATACCTCAAAACCTCAGGCAAAGTCAATCACTACATCCTGGCGCTGAACTGGGCAGGGCTGAAACAAGAGGTTGTTTGGTGGCCCATTTCTTGATGGAGACCATCGTGAGAAGCCCAAGGACCATCAAGCTCAGCCCAAGGGGGATTCACTCAAGCTTCAAGAGGTCAAGGAAGTTGCCAAACTTTGCCGGAAATTGGCGTTCATGCCCGAAGAGGTAGTGCCGCCTTCATCCAGAAATTTCCCCATTTTTGTGTGCACTTTTGGCCTACCTAACGTGGACCCACAACTTGAGGCTCCACATGGTTTTGAAGCTTAAGATGTCAGCTTTAAAATAAGCACAATTTTATTTAATTTGGACATCATTTGATTGGGCAAAATATCACTCAAAGATACGTTGTGCTGATCCAGTCCAGTCTGAGATAGGTGCATTGTTTGGGCCATAACTTTCAAACCTCTGATCCAAATTGAGGAAATGAGCCCATTCTGGAAAATAGACTTCCAGGGCTTTCTAACAAGCCCAAGAACGCGTCATTTGGCCGAGTATTCTGGAAGTTATGCTCTGTTGAAGTTGAGGCAGTTGCAAGGATTAATGCTGAGAATATGAAGAGTCTTAGGTTACATATATTTGTGTGGCTGATATTTTGCACGTTTTAGATGCTTCTAGATTGATGTAATCAGCTGCAAAAATCCTAGAATATTCCTTGTAACCTCTCCCACCCCCTTTTATGATGTGTCTTTTCATTTTTCTTAGACTTTTCATTAGCTAGTTTTAATTGTTAGGAGTTATTTGAGTCTTTTGATTGTCTTTTGCTGAGTCTATAAAAGGGGAGGGGCATGCGAAGCTAATCATTCAGCATTGTAAGAGATTTCCAAAGTAATACAAGCACCTTTGAGAGTGATTCTCATTTGTGTCTCAAAATTCCTAGTTCTATATCTTGATTTTGGCTCATTCAAGTGGTGTTCTAGGTTCTCTTCCTTTTCCAATTGGAGTGATTCCTTGGTTAAGACAAGAGAATTAGCCCAAGATCAAGTCATTGAATGGCTCCGTGAAGGATTATCTTAATTACAAGGTCTTGTTTATCCTTGTTCTTTTTGTTATTATTCTTCAAACCATCTCAACCTATCTTCCACCATATTCGCTTTTCTTTGGTTGATTCTTGTTTAGTTTGAGTTTGAGTTGATTTGGTTCACTTACCACCCACATCTACATCAATTGGTATCAGAGCTAAGGCTTTTAAGTGACCCATCAGACCCAAACACATCCCAAAAAGCCAAAATACAAAAAAAAAAAAAAGAGGCACAAACCGGCAATCCGAAGTCTTGAAGACCAGAGAAGCAGCACGGTGCCCCCGTGACACAACACACGACCGTGCCATATTCTTTTTCCAGGAATCTTCAAGTCGAGACGGAGCACGGTGCCCCCGTGCCGCTAAGCACGACCGTGCCACTCTACTTTTCTGCATTTTCTTCAGCCGAAGCATAGCACGGCCTGACCGTGCCCCCTTGCACGACCGTGCCACTTTCCCTGCTGCCTATTCTTCCTTCAAAGCATCTCCAACATGTCTACAAAGTCCACAAGAAGCGACCAAGCACGTGTGGAAGAGTTAGAAGCACAACTCACTTATCTTCGAACTCAACTTGGGCAACCTTTGGAGGAGAAAAGAAGGTGGGTTCATAGCCCCACTCCCTCTCATCCTCATGAACCGGTGGTTGAATCTGAAGAGGAAGTCCATCACCCCCATGCCAATTCAAGTGATGAGGAACCCCCAAGGAGACGAAGGCAAGGAGGAAATATTGGTGGTGTCCGAATTGACATCCCCGAATTTGAAGGCCAACTTGATCCGGACTTATTTCTCGATTGGTTGCACACCATTGAGAGGATCTTTGAATATGAGGACATCCCGGAAGATAAGAAGGTAAAGCTTGTAGCCCTTAAACTCAGAAAATATGCTTCAATCTGGTGGGCTAACCTTGGAGCGAAAAGAGCAAGAAACGGGAAAGGGAAAATCAGAACTTGGGCCAAAATGAAAGAAAAACTCAAGGCCAAGTTTCTTCCCTCTCACTATGTGCAAGACAATTATCTCAAGCTCCATCGACTCAAGCAAGGATCCAAGAGTGTGGAAGAATACACTCGGGAGTTTGAACAACTCCTACTCAAATGCGATTTGAGAGAAGACGACTCACAAACCTTGGTAAGATACTTGACCGGTCTTGATGAGTCCACTGCTCATGTAATTGAGTTGCAACCCTATTCATCCCTAGATGACTTGAGTTCTCTAGCCTATAAGGTAGAGCAACAAAAGAAATCAAAGGGAAAGAGTGTCCTTTCCAAGCCTCTCTCTCGTCCTTACCCCCCACAAAAGCCTCCGTACTACCCTCCTCGTCCACAAAATCCCCCACCTCCACAAACCAAAAACACCACTCCAACCCCTCCAAAACCCTCCACACAAGAGCCCAAATCAAAGGACAAGGTTCGTTGCTTTCGTTGTCAAGGCATGGGACACTATGCATCTGAGTGTCCAAACAGGAGGATTGTTTCCCTAGCGGAGTACCAAGAAGCATGTGATGAACATGCCTGTGATGAACATGCCTATGATGAAGAAGAAGGAGAGCACTTTGAAGAAGGAAGTTTGGAAGAAGTTGAGGAAGGCCCCGATGAAGGAGAGTTGCTTGTTATCCGCCGGGCCTTGAATGGAATTGCCACTCAAAAGGACATGGAGCAAAGAGAAGCCATTTTTCACACCAGGTGTACCGTAGGAGACAAGGTTTGTACCCTCATCATCGATGGAGGTAGTTGTACAAATGTTGCATCCAAAACCATGGTGGACAAGCTCAAACTTGAGACTACACCCCATCCTAAGCCTTATAGCATCCAATGGCTAAATCAAGGCAAAGGTATATACAATTCTCATCAGTGTCTCATTTCTCTTTCTATTGGAGACCACTATAAGGATGAGATATTGTGTGACATTCTTCTTATAGATGCAAGCCATATATTGTTGGGTAGACCATGGATGTTTGATCGCCATGTAATTCATCATGGGCGCCTCAACACCTACTCCTTTATTAAGGATGAGAAGAAAATCACCTTGACCCCTATTCCATCGTGCCAAAGCCCCAAGCCACAAAAGGACCGACAAGCTTAACCCTCATTCATCCTTCCCAAACCCTTACCCCTAAAGAAGATTTCCCACTTCCGCCTCTTCTCCTCACCAGGTATGACCCGTTTTATCATCCTCCCCTCACCCTCTTCTATATCTCTCTAGAGGTGATGCCCTTTGACCACTTCCTACAAGAGCTCCCATTTCATAAGCATGCCTCCTTTCTTGAGAGGCTTGCCAACCCTTTGAGTTTGAGGACAAACTCAAAACAACCCGGGGAGTATGATGCATATTTCCATATGCATCATTTTTATTCGAGACCAATTTCAAAGAAGAAAAGGGTCAAAGAAGATCATGCTTGGAAGTGTGCTTATTTGGTCTTATTAAGTGAGTTCAAAGACTCACGACACTATGAAGAGGTCAAAAGAGGTTAAGCTTTGCTAGAAATTTGGCGCTGAATTCATCCCTGCGGAACCCGATTTTTTGTGACCACTTTTGGACAAGCTCAAGTGGACCCACAACTTGATGCTCCACATGGTTTTGAAGTTTAAGATTTCAGCTTTAAAATAAGCCCAATTTTATTTAATTTGGACATCATTTGATTGGGCAAAATATCACTCAAAGATACGTTGTGCTGATCCAGTCCAGTCTGAGATAGGTGCATTTGTTTGGGCCATAACTTTCAAACCGCTTATCCAAATTGAGCAAATGAGCCCATTCTGGAAAATAGACTTCTAGGGCTTTCTAACAAGCCCAAGAACGCGTGATTGGGCCGAGTATTCTGGAAGTTATGCTCTGTTGAAGTTGAGGCAGTTGCAAGGATTAATGCTGGGAATATGAAGAGTCTTCGGTTACATATACTTGTGTGGCTGATATTGTGCGCGTTTTAGATGCTCTAGATTGATGTAATCAGCTGCAAAAATCTTAGAATATTCCTTGTAACCTCCCCCACCCCTTTTATGATGAGTCTTTTCATTTTTCTTATACTTTTCATTAGCTATTTTAATTGTTAGGAGTTATTTGAGTCTTTTGATTGTCTTTTGCTGAGTCTACAAAAGGGGAGGGGCATGTGAAGCTAATCATTCAGCATTGTAGAGATTCCAAAGTAATACAAGCACCTTTGAGAGTGATTCTCATTTGTGTCTCAAAATTCCTAGTTCTATATCTTGAATTTGGCTATTCAAGTGGTGTTCTAGGTTCTCTTCTTTTCCAATTGGAGTGATTCCTTGGTAAGACAAGAGAATTAGCCCAAGATCAAGTCATTGAGTGGCTCCGTGAAGGATTATCTCAATTACAAGATCTTTTTCTATCCCTTTTTCTTGTGTAGTGAAGTTCTTCATCCATCTCATCCATCTTTCATTTCTCTTTCCAATTTGGCTTATTTGAGTTGGAGTTTGATTTGGTTCACTTGCCACCCACATCTACATCAGGTTGCTAAAGCCTTGCTTGAAGACATGGCTGCTAATAACTATCACTGGTCCAATGAGAGGGCAACCCTCAAGAAGGCAAGTGGGGTATATGGGATTGATGCAGTGGACCTACTAGCTAGCAAGGTTGATGCCTTGGCTCAGCGTTTTGACTGGCTGGGAACTCCTTCAGGGAGTTCAATGGGAGGCTCATCTGGAGCAATGTTTGAGGTTGGGGCACCTTGTGAGATCTGTGGCATTCAAGGCCACATGGCTGTTGAATGTCAAACTGCCTTCCCAGGCATGGAGCAAGCCAATGCAATGCAAACCTATGGCTAGTGCCCACAAAACAACCCCTACTCAAATACATACAACCCTGGTTGGAGAAATCATCCAAACTTCTCCTACCGCAATAACAACCCCATGCCTCCCAATCCTTCTCAATCCCGACCACAACCTCCTGGTTGCCAATCCAGGGCTCCTTATGCCCAAGCTCCTCAACAACCTCCGCAAAAACAACCCAAGTCCAATCTAGAGAGCCTCATGGAACGATTTATAGCTACTCAGACGAAGACCAACGAGGTACTTAGTGAGTCGGTTAACCAGTTAAACTCAAAGTTTGACTCGATGGCCACTCACCAAAAGATGATGGACAACTAGATTGCTCAAATTGCGCAGCAAGTGAGCCATTTATCTAGACCCCAAGGGCACTTGCCAGGTCAATCTGAGACCAACCCCAAGGGTCAGATGAATGCGATCACACTGCGGAGTGGTAAGGAGTTGGAAAGTCCTCCAATGCCTATGAGGGAAGAACGACATGAGATTGAAGATGGGGACGAGGTCATCAAGGCAACCCCTAGTGATGCTATGAGTGAGGGGATCCAGAATGAAAAGCCTAAGGAGGTCACAACAGAGGGTATCACCCCCTAGGCGAGGCCTTATAAGCCGCCTGTCCCTTACCCTCAGAGGCTAGTAAGGGTTAGGGAGGAACACAAGTATGACAAGTTCCTCGAGATGCTAAAGAAGTTTCATATCAATATCCCCTTTTTGGAGGCCATTACCGACATGCCCTCCTATGCCAAATTCTTAAAAGATTTACTCTCCAATAAAGGGAAGTTGCTCGAGAACGCCACTGTGTCACTTACTGAAGAGTGCAGCGCGATTATTCAAAACAAACCCCCCCCTAAGCTTTCAGATCCAGGGAGTTTCTCCATCCCCTGTTCTGTCGGGGACCTAACTATCAGCAGAGCACTATGTGATCTTGGGGCTAGTGTGAGCCTCATGCCGTTTTCCATCTGCAAGAAGCTGCAAGTGGGTGAGCTAAAACCCACCACTATATCCCTGCAGCTGGCTGATCGATCAGTTAAGTATCCTCTTGGTGTTCTTGAGGATGTCCCATTACAAGTAGGGAAGTTCTTCATCCCATGTGATTTCGTGGTTATGGAGATGGAAGAGGACTCCCGCATTCCCATCATTTTGGGACGACCTTTCTTAGCCACTGCGAGAGCTATAATAGATATGAAGAATGGCAAGCTCACCCTACAAGTGGGAGATGAGAAGGTAGAATTTAGCTTGCCACAAATCATGACTTCCCCCACTTCAGGCGACTCGTGCTGTAGAGTCGATGTCCTTGAGAAAGCCCTTAACGAGGAGGGCAAGATCAGTTTTTCTATGGAGGACCCATTGGAGGCCGCCTTACTCGATTGCCATGCCAATGCCTCGAGTCCGGATGAGATGGTGGAGTATGCTCGACTCCTCAACACGTCCACCGCCTACTTGCCTAGGCGGTCCCGCAGAGAGCTCCTCAGTGTGGAAGAGTCAGCCCCTAAGGAGAAGGAGGAGTCCCCTGCGAAGGTAGAATTAAAACCTCTACCTGCCCATCTCAGGTACGCTTTTCTGGACCCTTCCCATCAATGTCCCGTTATTGTCAACGCTAACCTAGATGGCCCACAATTGGAACAAATGTTGGATGTGCTTCGTAAGCATAGGGGCGCCATCGGGTATAGTATTGACGATATTCGGGGACTCAGTCCTACGTTCTGTATGCATCGCATCTTTCTCGATGACAGTCACCGCCCCTCTCGACAACCTCAACGTCGATTAAATCCAAACATGCAAGAGGTTGTCAAAAGGGAGATCCTAAAACTACTTGATCCTGGGATTATCTACCCTATCTCCGATAGTGAGTGGGTGAGCCCAATCCAGGTAGTTCCTAAAAAGGGAGGCATGACTGTCATAAAGAATGAGCACGATGAACTCATTTCTACTAGGACCGTTACCGGGTGGCGAATGTGCATTGATTATCGCCGATTAAATCAAGCCACCCGGAAAGATCATTTCCCTCTCCCTTTTATTGACCAAATGTTGGAAAGGTTGGCAAGGCACTCTTTTTCTGTTATCTGGATGGCTATTCGGGGTTCTTTCAAATCCCTATCCATCCTGCTGACCAGGAAAAGACAACCTTCACGTGCCCATATGGCACCTTTGCATATCGAAGGATGCCATTCGGATTATGTAATGCCCCCGCCACTTTTCAACGCTGCATGACGGCTATATTCTCTGACATTATTGAGAACATCATGGAGGTGTTTATAGATGACTTCTCCGTCTATGAAGGTACCTTCGTTCTTTGTTTGGAAAATTTAACCCGGGTACTCCATCGATGTAGGGAAGTCAATCTAGTACTGAACTGGGAAAAATGTCACTTTATGGTGCAGGAGGGAGTAGTATTAGGCCACGTTATATCTGCTAGGGGCATTGAGGTGGACAGAGCTAAAGTTGAGGTTATCGAGCGATTGCCCCCTCCTACTTCTGTTAAGGGGGTGCGGAGTTTCCTTGGTCATGCGGGGTTTTATCGCCGCTTTATCAAGGACTTCTCCAAGATTGCCAGACCTCTTACTCAGCTGCTCACCAAAGATGCCCCGTTTGTTTTTACTGATGAGTGCCTTGAGGCTTTTTGCAGGATCAAGCAGGCTCTGATTTCTGCCCCTATCATACAACCGCCAGACTGGGATCTCCCATTTGAGGTCATGTGCGACGCTAGTGACCATGCGGTAGGGGCCGTTTTGGGGCAACGGAAAGATAAGAAGCCTGTAGTGATCTACTACGCCAGCAGAACCTTGGATGAGGCCCAGCAGCATTATACCATGACTGAGAAGGAGTTGCTTGCGGTCGTGTACGCAATCGAGAAGTTCCGCCCTTACCTCCTATGTTCCAAGGTCATTGTGTACACTGACCATTCGGCACTCAAGTACCTCCTTCAAAAGAAAGATGCCAAACCTCGCCTCATACGATGGATTTCGCTACTCCAGGAGTTTGACCTGGAAATTAAGGATAAGGCAGGGGCAGAAAATATAGTGGCTGACCACCTCTCCAGGCTCACTGTGGAGAGCCAATGTGCCCCCATTGATGATGCTTTCCCTGACGAGCATCTCTTAGCCCTCTCATTGAGGCAGGCCCCTTGGTTCGCTGACATCGCCAATTACCTGGCCTCAGGAGTCATACCACATGACCTATCATCTCACCAGAAGAAGAAATTCTTCTATGAGATCAAGTCTTACTTCTGGGAGGAACCTTTCTTGTACAAGCTATGTAAAGATGGGATCTACAGGCGTTGCCTCCCTGAGGAGGAGGTCCAGAGCGTGATTTCTCATTGTCACGACTCTCCAAGTGGAGGGCACGCCAGTGCCTCCAAAACTGCAGCCCGAATACTCCAAGCTGGCTTCTTCTGGCCATCCCTTTTCAAGGATGTGTACACATATGTTCGGTCCTGCGACCGCTGTCAGCGGACCGGGAACCTATCCAGGAAGAATGAAATGCCTCTCAACTTCATCCTGGAAGTGGAGATTTTCGATGTGTGGGGGATCGACTTCATTCCCGTCTTCAAGAGGTAATAAATACATCCTTGTCGCAGTAGACTACGTCTCCAAGTGGGTGGAGGCGGTGGCTAGTCCCACTAATGACTCCAGGGTCGTGGCGAAGCTTTTCAAGAGGATTATATTCCCACGTTTTGGAGTCCCGAGGGTCATAATCAGTGACAATGGCCCCCACTTTGTAGAGAAGAGATTGGAAGCTCTATTGAAGAAGTATGGGGTGCATCATAAATTTGGGCTTAGCTATCACCCCCAGACTAGTGGCCAAGTGGAAATCTCAAATCGTGAACTCAAGGCCATTCTGGAGAAAACAGTAGCGCGATCGCGAAAGGATTGGGTGGATAAGCTTGATGACGCTCTTTGGGCCTACCGCACGGCTTTCAAGACCCCTATAGGTACCACCCCCTTTCGCCTTATCTATGGCAAGCCTTGCCACCTCCCCGTCGAGCTGGAACATAAGGCTTACTGAGCCATCAAGCACCTCAATTTCGACTTGAAGTTGGCGGGGGAGAAAAGACTGCTACAACTGAATGAGCTGGAGGAAATTCGGTACGATGCCTATGAGAATTCGAGGCTCTATACAGAGCGAGTTAAAAGATGGCATGATCGGTTCATAATCCGGCGAGAGTTTTGGGAAGGTGATTTGGTTCTCCTCTTCAACTCTAGATTGAAGCTTTTTCCTGGGAAGCTTCGATCACGATGGTCGGGTCCCTTCACCGTGCTCAAGGTCTACCCTTATGGCGCTGTTGAGATTGGCATGGAAGCCACGGGGTCATTCAAAGTGAACGGTTCCCGACTTAAGCACTATATTGCTGGAGAACCAATAGAGGGCAAGGTCTCATACGACTTGCCTACTGTGGTTTCTACCTAGGTGTCATCTATGGTCAAGCTAACAACCTAAAACAAGCACTTCTTGGGAGGCAACCCAAGTTTTATTGCTTTCAAAAAAAAAAAGAAGGAAAAAAAAAAGAAAGAAGAAAGAAAAGAGAGAGAAACGCACGGCCGTGCAACAGTGACGCACAACCGTGCGTCAGGCCCCGAATGCACGCACGCCTGGACGCCCCACCGCACTTCCGCTGTGCGGAAACCAAGACGCACGGTATACCGTACGCTATAAGCACGACCGTGCGCTCCTCTTTAAAAAGCAAATCTGCCTTTCTCTCCACCATCTTCTCTTTCTCTCCCTCTCCTCTCTCTCGGCCGCCGTCGCCGCAGCCCACCGGTGCCCACCCCGGCGACCGGTCTCGCGCCACCGACCGACCTCCTCGCGTGCGCCCTCCGTCCCCGGTACTCTCTCTCCTTCTCTCTCTCTCTCTCTCTCTCTCTCTCTCTCTACCCCCACCCCCTCTTTCCCTCTCTGTCCAGCGCGACTCGCGCCTGGGTCGCCGGTCACCGGCCGGCGCTACCTTTTGGCCATCCCTCCTCCACCCCCTCGCTTTGGGTTGAATCTTGGCCTGCTTTGATTTGTGACTAGGGTTTGAACTTAGGGTTTGTGCTTGCTTGATTTGATTGCCAATTGGTTGAATTGGTTGGCTCCATAGGGTGCACATTTGGTACCTTGCGGCCCCTGATTTATCCCTTGGCTTGTGATTTGGGTCTGAGTTTAAGCATTGCTCGAGTTGCTTTGGTTATGCTTGGGGTTGATTAGGGTGATTTGACTACCTTGCTTGAACTGTTTTTCCTGCCTTGGTTGTGCTCTGGGTTGGTTTGGTTGATTCAGTTGATTTGTTCGATTGCTTTGGTTGTTGGTTTTGCTTGGCCCTACCTTACCATGGCCCCCAAGAAACGATTGAAAACCACAGCTGCTTCCACTAGCCGGGCCTCCACGGCCCGCGGTAACCCCTCTCTCCCTCATGTGATTAACAAGTACAATATAGCGTTTTTGGATGCCGAACATGCTAAACGCTATGACACGATCGTTAGTCGAAAAATTTGTGCCCCCAGTTACCTCGATGTTGACATGTTACGCACTTTACATCTTTACGATGATTTGGTTATTCTGTTGGGTAATTTGGGGTGGACTGATTTTGTTCCTTTACAAGAACCCGTCTATGAACGCCTCTTTTGGGAGTTTATGAGTTCCTTAGTGGTAGATTTCACACGTAAGTTTGACGAGGTTCGGGGGTATATCCGTTTCCGCTTATTTAACCATACTCACGAAATGCACCTTATTGGGTTTAATGAGCTGTTGTGTTTACCCGCTGCGGGTGCCACCTCCCACACTCTTCCCGACTACCACCCCAAAAAGTTTTGGGCCACCCTTACTTGTTCTGGGCGTCCGTACGAAGCTCGGTCTACCAAGGCCACCTGTATTTGTAATCCGGTGCTTCGTTACTTCCAACGTCTAATGGCCAACCACGTCTTCCCCCGAGCTGACAGTCAAAACGGGGTTCGGGCGGGTGAACTGTTTATGCTTTGGGCGGCCTTACATCGAAAGGCCGTCAATACAGGTGCCTTTATCGCCGACCACCTCGATGAACATGCTAAATCCACTAAGGTGGTCATTAGTGACGGTGGTATTATCACGGCCTTAGCCAAGGCCTTGGGGTACGGCGCGCAAGTTGCCGCCTTGCCTGTCCTCCATCAGCCGGGTCGCATTGACCTTACCACATGCATCAACATGAAACTCTTCACCGCACTTGGTGGAGGTCAATTGTGGCTAAACCACCACGGCCGGGCACTCTTTCCCCTCCCCAACCGACCCCGGACCACCCTTACCAACCCTACGAACCTCATCTATGACGATGAGGAGGCTGATGCCGCTGGGGCCCCCTTTGATGATGGCAGCGACCATGGGTTCGCTGACGAGGACGAGGACCTCCCTCGGGCTCGCGGTGGCCCACGGCGTTCCCCTGGCCCTCCTGACACGGGTCCCTCTCACCCTTCTTCAGTTCCACCTGCCGGCCCTATGAGTCCTTCGCTTCTTCAGACGGTTTTAGACCGTCTTGACCAGTTACACGTCCAAAACCAGGAAATCCTTCGCAACCAGCAACACATGGCCCACCTGGTTCACTATGCTTATGAGACCCATTACTGGCCATATCCGCCCCCTGACTGGTGGCCGCGAGGACCCCCCGGGCCTTCTTGACTGTCCCTTCCCTCCTTTCTCCCTTCCTTTTCTTTCATTGCGGACAATGACCGGCTCAAGTAGGGGGGAGCGCGAATCGGCTGCTTGTATATAGGTAGTGCATTTAGCATAGGTATTTGCATCGCAAGGATGACTTGGAGAGTTGGACGTGCGCAAGCCTACGAGGTAATCTCTAACCCTTCCTCTCTTCCTTTTCTCTTGTGTTTTTATTGCTTTCGTAGCTAGTTTTATGCTTTTCCCTTGAAAAAAAAAAGAGGAAAATTTTGAAAACCCCCCTCCTATGACGATAATCAAGGCGTAGAGGATCAGTTGGTTGATCTGGTTGTGCATGCTTGTGGACTATTCGTGGCTAAATGCTTTCACCTGATGACTTTCGAAACGTTTTGACCCCATTGCTTGATTCGCATTCCTATATGCCATTGAAATCCTCTCCTCATGATTGACCATTTTATCTAAGTAGGACATCTTTTGGGGTTAGTCATGCTGTTTAGTAGTGTAACCCATGAGACTTTGAGCCTATAGACTAATCCATCACTTTAGTCTCATCTCTCCTTTCATGTGTGTCTCTTCTACGATTACATCTCTAGAACTTGTTGGGATTCTCTTTGAAATCGCATTTTAGCATGTGCATAACGATGAAATGATAGAGGCATTCATTTGTTCTTGAGCTACATAGCCAAATTACCACCTATGATGTAATGTTTAACCCTTTGCTTACCCCTTTGAGCCTTATCCGTTTGTTGCGAACCTCTCACTATTAGCTTTTGGCCTAAACACATCTCCTATCTTTAAGCCAAAGCCAGTAGAGCAACACTTCACTGTTTGGCGGGTAATTTTTGGGTATTGTTGTGGTTACTTTGGCATGTAATGGGATGTGTCATGGTCATCATTCGGGAAACTTGCTTATTGCTATTGTGCGTGCCAATCACTCTCTTTCTTGTTCCGTTCAAAAAAAAGAAGGAAAAAAAAAAACAGAGAGAGAGAGAGAGAGAACCAAAGAGAGGAATCAGAAACAAAAGTGTTTGGCATGTTAATCTAGTGTATTCTCGATAATCCCATGGGTTTAGAGCGTGTTTGCAATCATATTGAGAGTGTGATATCACTTGTTTAAGTGTTGGTTGCTCACTAGCTATGGCTTTTAGCTTCACATTTCCCAAACTGTTTGTCCCTCTCTTACCTGTACCCTTAGCCCCGTTTCAACCCTGCAAAGTCCTCTTGATTGTGGTTGTGCATTTTGCATTTTAGCGGTGGAGAATTGAGAATCCTACCAAGCCTATGGTAGATTGTTGTAGTGGAAGAGAGTTGAGTGAACCACTTTACATCCAAACATATGCGAGGGAGTGCATATACTTGTCCCTTCTATGAGAGTCACTACCACGCTTTCTGACCCACTACTTATTTGAATGTGTTTTGATTTGGGGAGGGGTGTGATATGGTAAGATGAGATGTTGATTTGGGCACGTGGTCTTCCTAACGATTTGAAAAGAATTTGAAAACTGTATTTATGCCTCAAACTAGCCCACCAGCTGTGCGCATCGCTGTTCGATCTGACTGATCCCTTATTTGCCTTGCCTGAGGAGGCGGATAGCTATAGGTTATTAACTCCCTCCCGATCTATTCATGCTTCAGTCTTGCTTGGGGACAAGCAAGCGCTAAGTAGGGGGGAGTTGATAAACCTCAAATTTGACCCATTTTCGACTCTAATTCTTCCCCTTTTCTCCTATAATCTTTTGACTAATCTTAGCAAAAAGGGGGGCTGAATACACTTTCTTGACCCATTATGCACTAAATTGTCCTATCTCTTAATCTGCAGGTCTAAGGTCTAGAAAGTGGGAGTTTTCCGCAGGTTTTGCCAAGAATGACGCCCTAGGATCGATTTCTGACATGAATGAAGCGTCGATGAAGCCCGGGAGAATTATCTGGAGACGCACGGTCCGTTGCAGGGTACGCACGACCGTGCCTCTAAGCCAGGAGCAGCGCACTGTTGAAGCACGACCGCGGGCCTGAACCGTGCGTGAGCTGAGACACGCACGGTTGCCCGTCCGTATGCAACACGACCGTGCGTCACTTATTTTGTCGCGATTTAATCAGTTTCGCAAAGGACAGTTGGGGGGATTATTCTTCTATTTTTCTTCCTCTCTTGAGATAGGCGACTTCTAGGGATCTTAGGTTTACTTTTTGTTGTTATAGAACTCAAAGCTTTGGATTGGATTTCGTCTACGCTTTCGGTAGATTATTGTAGCAAATTATACACAGTACACCTTTCTACCCTTTCTCTTGCGTTTTAATTCAAGTTTCGCACTCCTTGGCATGTTATTGTTATTGATTGAAGTTGTGATTTTGATTAGAACAATGTTTAGCGGCTAAGTTTCTTAATCTTGGATTGGGTGTATCCTTTACGATGTGATTTCGATTGTCATTTCTAGGTTTTTGTGAATTTATGCCTAAAGTATAATTGATTTCTCACTTAGGATGCCAGGTGTTCGATGAATTGCCTGAGAGGGTTAAATTCACGTTCTTAACTAGGGTTTAGGAGACTAACGAAAGTTAGGTCTTTACTTAGAGTAGCTTTGTGAGCGGTTGAATTACTTGACACGAAAGTAGTTGGGGTTTTAATCGGGAATTAAAATTACACGATCTTGTGGTCTTGAGATTCTAGTTTTATGAAAATAGATAACTAGAGTAACCTGACCAGTCTAATGACCTTTGAAAGAAGGCGTAGATGCTTTTAATTGGTAATCATCCCATTTCAATTATCTTGCGGGCAGATTCACATAACCTAGTTTACTTTTTAAGGAACATCATAGTGTGGTGAACCCCAATCCAGGATTCTCTTCATAATTGATTTAGACCCAATAGAAATAGAATCAGTTAAGCTCACTCCATTAGACTTAAGCCTAGATTAAGTGTTAAAGGTTGATTCGGTGATTGAAACCAAGTTCCCTATGGATACGACCCGTACTTGCCTTTGCTGGCTACAACTGGCACCGTGCACTTGCGGTACATTTTTAACACAACAACTAAGTATTTTATTACTTTTTACTTTTAGTTTCGTTTTATTTTCTTGTTTGATTACGCTGGTAATATTGGTGATAGTGCTTGCAGGAAATTTTCCTATTTATGCGAAGTCTAATTTTGTATGAACCCAATGCTAAGATTGAAAGGACTTTCTGCTTAAGGAAGAAGAAGCAAAGGACTGAAGAACAAAGACACGAGACAAGAAGGAATCCAATGAACATGGCGGGAAGAGGAGGTGACCAAAAAAGGACACTTCGAGACTTCGTTACCCCTGGAGTCCAAGGGATCGCCTCAAGCATCACTTGCCCTACTGTTGATGCCAACAATTTTAAGCTCAAACCAGCAATCATCTCCATGGTGCAACAATCCCAGTTTGGAGGAATTGCTTTGGTAGACCCGAATCTACACCTCTCAGTCTTCTTAGAGGAGTGCGACACGTTGAAGCTTAATGGAGACTCCACTGATGCCATCCAATTGCGTTTATTTCCCTTCTCATTGAGAGATAAGGCAAGGGCTTGGTTACACTCTTTGTCATCGGGATGTATTACCACTTGGGATGAGTTAACAAGAGCATTCCTCACCAAGTCTTTCCCTCCGAGCAGAACAGCTAGCTTAAGGAATTAAATCACCAACTTTACGCAAAAAAATGAAGAGATGCTCTACGAAGCTTGGGAGCAGTTTAAAGATTTGCTGCGCCTATGCCCCCATCATGGTGTTCAATGTTGGATGATTAGCTTTTTATAATGGTATGACCTAACCTATAAGGTCCACTATTGATGCGGCGGTAGGAGTTACCTTGATGAACAAAGTTGAGGATGAAGCCTATAACCTAATTGATAAGATGACACTTAACAATTTCCAATGGTCCATCGAACGAGGCCAACCCAAATGGGTTGGAGGTAAGCTTGAAGTTGATGCATTTACTTTGCTTTCTGCTAAAGTAGATGCTATGACTCAAAGATTGGACCGAATGAATGTTAATGCTGTGAATTCTAGTGCCCGTTCCCCTTTTGAAATTTCTGGTTCTATTGAGCATGTGACTTTGAATTGTCAAGTTGGGAGCCCTTTTTCCCAAGACCCTAGTGAAGTTAACTATGTTCAAAACTTCAACCCGAGACCTGCCAATGACCCTTACTCTAGTACCTACAATATGGGTTAGAAGAATCATCCGAATTTCTCATATAAGTCTAATCCAAACCCTTCAAATATGCCCCCAATGAATGCTAAACCACCTCTCGATTTTCAAAGACCTTCTTTCCCTTCTCACGTACCCCAAAAGTCCAATTTAGAAGCGATGATGGAAAGTATGCTTATGGCACAATAAAAACAGAATGAGTACATTAAGCAATTAGCATCTAAGGTTGAGGTGCTTGTAACTCACAATAAGATCTTGGAAGCCCAGATTTCCTAACAAGCTAGGTTTTGATCTACGTCCCCAGGTGGACTTCCTAGCAAACCCGAACCTAACCGTCATGAGCAATGTAATTGTGTTACCTTAAAGGAAGAAGTAGAGGACTTTATTGACCCTAAGGATATACCAATGGAAGAGGGTAGGAAAATAATCATGGCTGGAAGTAAGGAGAGGAATGATGGTGGTAAGACTGCCACGTTGATAGAGAATGACACTATAGAGATCCCCACAATTTTTCTACTTAAGCTCCCTAACCCAGGTAGTTTTTCTATCCCCTGCATTGTGGGAAAGGTAGAAATTGAGAGAGCCTTATGTGATCTAGGTGTAAGCATCAGTACAATGCCATATTCTTTGTTGATAAGCTTCACCTAGGACCATTACAAGCTACACCTTTTTCACTGCAGTTAGCAGACGGCTCTGAGACATAACCAATAGGTAGATTGGATAATGTACTAGTCAACATAGGAGATACTTGGGTGTTGGAGGACTTTATCATACTTGATATGCCCGAGACCGATGATGCTCAAATTATTCTAGGTCGACCCATTTTGGCTACAGCTGGTTGCGACATTGATATAAGAAAGGGTCGTATAATGTTTGAGGTAGAAGGGCATTGTGCTGTGTTTTGTCATATGAAGGAGAAAGTGATTTCTCCTAATTCTTCTCTATTGGATGAATCTTCCCCTTCCGTTGAGATTGATATGGAGAATGTCTTAAATTATGAAGATCCTTCTGACTTTAACTAGATTTCTCATGAGGACCCTGGCCAAAGGTATGTTAAGATGGAGTTTACTGCTCTTACGCTGCCTAACATGCCTAAAGTTGAGGCCCATGCTTCTAATGAGTCTTCTATGAGAGACCATTGTAGGTTTGCCCAGGCTATTCTCTCTTTGCCCCCTATGGAAGGATTGGATGTAGATTTTGAATTGGGAGTTGAACAAGTTAATACTAGCCCGGCTGATGGACTGCATTATACGGTAAATTGATGAAGACAAAGGACTTTCAACCCGAGCTTTTGCAATGGTACCTTCGACTGAAAAAGTTTGATTTTGTGATCCGTGATAAAGCCAACGTCCATACACTTACTGATCCGGAGCAAGCATAGAAGAAGGGTCAAGCTCTTGACCTTAAAAGAGCGCTTCTTGGGAGGTAACCTAAGCCTTTTTTCTTTTCCATGGCTTGATTTTCATGATTTTTGTAGTTTTTCAATAAAAAAGAAAAAAATGAAAAAAATGAAAAAAAAAAGAGAGAGAAAAAAAGAGAGAAAAAAGAGTGGCATAAAGAGTTTGTGAAAAAAAGAGAAACAAAAAAAGGACAAAAAAATATATCTAAAATGTTTTGGCACCACGGCCAGGATACTCAGCACCGTGGCTGTGGGGTGCCAACTCAGAAAAGTTGAAAAAAAAAAACAGAGTCAACAGATACCACGGACGAACTATGGCAAACTCCACGGTCCGTGGTGACGTGCTACGGTCCGCAGTCTAGGTTTTCGACTGCGACGCCCCCTCATTTTCCTTCACACTTCATCTTCTTCACGACTCTCTCTCTTTACCTCTATTTTCTCTCTCTAAACCTCCATAACTACAACCTTCATTCTTACCTCATTTCTTCTCAATTTTCACCCATTTTCACCCAAATTCATCCCTTGTCACTTAATCTTTCCTCTTTCCACACAAATTTGATCTCTTTCTTCTTCTTCTTCTTCAAACTCATCTCAGTTCACTCATCCACTATACCTATCTTTTTCTCTCTTTTATTCTTCTTCTTTTTACTTAATTTCTTTATTTTTCTTCTTCAAATTTTCTTATTTAGGTTTAGGTTTTGGTTTTGGTTTTCGTATCATTTTGCAATAATGGCACCCACCAAGAGACAAAGGAGTATCAAGGAGGTCGGATCCTCAAGGTAAGCGCTAACCTGACCTCAAAGGACATCCCGAACCTCCACTAATGCGTGAGCTCAAGGCAACATCCCTTATCCCCTTGGTTTAACGAATCCTAATCATGTTACTAGATATAGTTGTTTGAATGAACGCATGGTTGTGGCAACTAGATATTATGATGAGGAATTGTTAGCTTGATTAGGAATGGTAGATGATATTCGATGGTTATTTGCACGAGGTGGTATGAGACACTTTTTAGAAATAAAAGAGCACACATACCAGAACCTGACCGTAGAGTTCCTGAGTATACTCCATGTCGGGGCCACTAGAGGGCCTCAATGTTAAGCCGAGTACATATCATTTTATTTGTAGGGATAATTTTATGAGTTGAACTTAGGTACCTTTAATGGTATATTCAGTTTTCCACCTAATATGGCTTTACTAAACCACCAAGTCCCTGAGAATTTAATCCAAATGCATTTTGGGCAAACTTTCAGGGAGTATTAGGTACAGCACTAGTTCATTGAAGTGCACTCATATTATGTACCCTTGCATTAGAGTAGCTCAGCATATCTTAGCTTGTTGTTTCTTTGCTCTGGACAATAGTCTGAATGTCTCGAGATTATCTGAGTTGTACTTTATGTCCTGTATGCTTGACGATATCCAGCTTCACCCCAGATCATTTTTGGCCAGGTAATTGTATAGTGCTGCTATTAGCACTAAAAGTAGGATAGTCATAGGTGGTATTGTGACTACTATAACTAGATTTTTAGGTATTGAGCCCAACCCTAAGGATAGAATTTCTGGGTCCGAGCGGTTTGATCAAGCTGCTTTTGAAATTATGAACTTTTATAAAGTTGAGGCTGGGCATTTATGTTGGATTTACCCTCGGGACAGGCTTTGACCACTTTCCAATGTCGATCGAACTACCTTACTTCGCCGGGCTAACCTTTATTGGATACCTGGTGATAATGAGGTTGTTCAACCTATGCCCCATCATCGAGCCCTTCATCCTAGTCAAGCAGGACATAGTTCTTCCTCTCAATCCCTCTGGACTATACCGACCTCTAAGACACCCTTAGATCTATTTAAGAGGAGCAAGTTTCCCTTCGAGCACTTGTTGCTTCTGAGAGCGCCGCTCTTTGTGGCTTTGTCCAAGAGCGCCAGGATGAGCTTCGCGGGATACTTGCTAGCCAGACTCAATATTTCCAGGACTATAGGGTATGTCTAGAGACCTGTCGGGATTGGCATATCTCTTATGGCCAACCACCCCATCCTCCTCTACCACCTCCTTTCTGATTGCTTTGTGCTACTCCCCTTCCCTTTTTCTATTATGTGCCCACATTGAGGGTAATGTGTGATTCAAGCATAGGGGAGTTAGCAGTTAAATTGGCATTAGATGCCTAAATTGGTTTGGTGTACTTGTACTTTGTATATGTTGTTTGTGATAGTTTTTGGAGTTTTTGTTTTCGGTTTTAGTTTTGTTTTGCAATATTTTAGTAGTGCATTTAGTTTTCTTTTCATTCTAGTTTGCATTTTAGTTTTTCTTTGCATTTTAGTTTGCATTGTTATTTGGAGCATGCATGTTTATAGAAAAGAAGAAAAAAAACAATATAAAAAATTTGAAACACTGGAGAAAGTTAAAAAAAAAAAAATCCTCTGATGATGATCTTTTCAGATTCTTTGGTTTAATTTGATCCTTTGATTCGTCCAAATTATGCATAAAATGTTTGAGAATGAGTTTGCAAAAATGAGATCCTTGTTTTGACCACATATTGAGTGCGAGTTGATTAACCTATGAGTTTTTACATGAATTTTGGCATGTGTTTACAAATGAGCTAGTTATGACCTTGGTAGATTTCCTGTGAGACTTTGAGCTTTTACAGACTATTTATCAATTTAGTCCCATATTTATTTCATGTGTGACTCTTCCTTGACATCATTTCTCTAGAACTTGTTTTGATTCTCATTCAAGATCACATTTTGCATATGCAATTAGGTAATATGATTGAGGCATTTTTCTTTAATTTGTTAAACCCAACAGCCAAAAAGCCACCTTTATTCTATATTATATCCCTTGCTAGCCCCTTTGAGCCTATATCTATTTTTCTTGATTTGAACCTCCTATTATAGCCTATGGCCAAATGATTGTCTTAGCCTTAAGCCAAGACTAAATGAGCATTTCATTCTTTGCATCAAGCTTGATAGGGCACTACTAAGGTGGATTGTTCACTTCTAGTGGGCTAAGTTTGGTGAAGAGATGTGAGATCTTGATAAATCTCTTGTCTAATTGTACAAAATTTAGAGAAGAGTTGGAATTTAAAGTTCATTATGAATTTCCCTTAGCTAACTCATTTGGGAAAAAAAAAAGATAAAAAAAACAAAACAAAACAAACAAAAGAAAAGAAACGAAAAAAAAGAGAAAAGTGAAAAAAAAAAAAAAAAAGAAAGTGTTAGCCTTGTTGGAATTGTAAATTCTTGTGATTTTCAACTTTTTCTCTCTTCAATTGGGAATGTATTTTTGTGATAAATTATAAAGGTCTAGAGGGATGTAGCATGATGTATTGGAATCATTTAGCTCTTACTCTATGGCTTTTAGCTCCTCACTTCCATAACATTTGTTCCCCTCTTACCTTTACCCATAGCTCTATTACAACCCTATGAAAGTCCTCATGATTTCTAGTGTGTTTGCATTTTAGTCATGGCGAATTTGAGAGCCTTGTCAAGCTTATGGTAAATTCGAGTCTAAGAAATGAGAATTGAGGGAACCTTTATATATGTATACATTTTCAAACACATGAGTTATGAGTGCTACATAATTATAGTAAGGTTCTACCAGCCTTGCTAGCCTCACTTGTTTATATGTTGAATGACTGTATTTGATGATTTGGGGGGATTGATTCAAGTTTGACATTATCGCCTATAAAGTGTTTTGTCAAAAATTTCATTCCCTAATCTGTTTGCTAATGATTTTTGCATCATTTTGGGCTACCTTTGGATCAGCTTTGCTAGTGGAATGTTACCTATATCCATCCTAAGGAGGTTGTATATATTTTTTGTTTTAGCATTGCTTGAGGATACAGTTTAAGCATGGGGGAGTTTGATATGTGCTTATTGTATACATAATTTTAGGGCTATTTTCCTACATTTTAGGAGAGTTATGTGCTTTAAGTTATAATCTATACTCCTATTCTCGATTTATGCTTGGTATGATTTTTTAATGTGTTTTGCAGGATTTTAGGCCTTTTTACCCAATATTTGACCCTTATTGGATGTATTTTGACCTCCCTCATGGACACCCATGTGATGCGACGCCCGTGGAGCAAGAAAAGAGAAAATCAGTTCTAACAAAGACCACGATCGGACCATGGTGCCTGCTACGGACTATGTTGAAGTGTGAAACTGTTGCCTCTTCGTTTTTCTTCGGCTGTGTGGCTGAAATAATCCTAGTTTTTCTATAAAAGGGCGTTATACGGTAGCAATGCAAGGAGAGCTTAGATAGCATAGTTCATTTCCTTTCTCAAATTTTATTCTTTTTAGTTAAGATTTTTAGTTTGGTTATTGTTTTAATGAGAAATTTTGAGTGTGAGTGTTTGATTTTGAGGTCGTTTGAAGCCCTTGGTCGAAAGGTTGTCTCAGTGAAGCCCTTCCTCTTAGATTTCACCAAAACATTAGTTAGTTGTTTAATCTTTAATCATGTGTGAGTAGTTTATTTTGTCTCGGGATTTAATAGTTTATGAAAGTGTTATTGGATCATGTTTTAATCTATACGATTGTGCTTATTTCATGATTGGTTTGATTTTATTCTATCAAGTGATTATCATCTTGTGAGTGGATTTTTGGCTAAAGTTTGCTTGCACACTTGAAACAATTGAGTGAAAAACTGAAAAGTGACATTTGATTGTTGGATTGCTTGATAAGACCTGACATAACGTCGCCTCAAAAAAGAGATTTGTATGTTAGGAGGACATAGAGTGTAATTGAAGATATTCAACTTGGATTAAGACAAATTAGTTTGAAAGAACGACTTTTGCTTAGTTTAGGCAAATCTGGTTGATATTGAAAGAATAGACTAAATTTTTGCAGAGATTGCAATTCCTCAAGATTAACCGATTAGAAAAAAGCACATGCTTATCATTTTGTTCTGATCAACTTTCGTAACTACATGAATTCCAATGTATTTTTCCTTAATTGATTTAAAATTAGTGAATTAGAAGTTGGTAAACCAAAACCCCTTGAATTAGAATTTTACTTAGCTTATTTTGATAGACAAAGCTCGATAGATTACATTGGTCCCTGAGGAGTGATCTTTTTGTCTTTACTACGACTACCCGTGCGCTTGCGGCAGGGGTCACTTTGCCCCTCTTCTGCCCCAGAAAAAAAAAAAAGAGAATTTTTGATGATTTTCATGCCTATTCATTTTAATTAATTAATTTCTAGAAATCATCTTTGATATTCTCCCCTAATGTATTATAAACAATATAAGTATAGCCAAAGAAGTGTTTAACATTCCAATTAAAGACTCATTAGGTAAGTAAAGGATGCCTAACAATAGTTGGCTTAAAAACATTGTCCTTATTTTCCCTAGTTGTTGAGAAGGAAAATTGGAAAAATTAGTTCATGGAAAACCAATACTCTATCCAAAGCAGAGATCCATTTCTATCCAGTTTAATTTAGAATCATTTCTTGCACATGCTATGTAAAGATTCCAACTACCCAAATAAACTTTTAAAAGGCTTAATAAATCACTAGAAATTTCTCTTCGAAAAATTAAGACTTTATTAAAAGGGATGCCTAATGTAGCTTAGATTATGTTTGCCTATCAATGCAGTGTTTCCATTTATACTTATATGGAACATTATCAAGGAACCAAACAATGTTTAGATCCAAATATTAAAGCAAAAATACCAACGCAATGGCCTTTTTGATAGACCAATCAAGAATTCTAGCTCTTGGATTTGGAAAACCCTCATAAGAATATATTTCTTAAAGAAATGATATGGAAGGCTGGTGATAGCACTAGTATCACATTTTGGACAAATGACTAATGTCATGACAAAATCTACTTCAGCTAATGCTTCTAGTGTAAACACTTAATGCCATTTTAGTGAGTTGATTACAAGTGAATAGAGTTGGGATATCCTCAAACTCAATTAGCATTTGCCTCCTAATGTTGTTTACCTTATTACCAGTATCCCAATACCCATTGATTCTTTGCCACAATTGTGTCAGGTCTTACTAGTAATGGACAGTTTTCAACAAAAACAACCAAGTCGATTCGGAAGACTAATATTCCATATAGCTAAAGATTTTTTTATCAAAAATTTTTCATAATAGCCTTGTCCTAAGAGAAACACTCATTAAGATGGAAAGGAAAATAGATGTTCTTTGTGAGTTTGCCCTATATGTCAACATTGAAGCATTCATTCATCTCTTCCTTTAGTGTCCCTTTGCTAAGAAAACCGAGATGCTAGCACATTTTCACCAATGGATCATAAATTCCTCGAACTTTCTGACACTGATGGAATGAAATACACTTCTAACTTTCCACTCCTCCCTTATGAAGAACATACTTCACAAGGTTGCCCATATACTTTGGAGGATTCAAAAGGAACGTGATGCCATTGTCTTTAAGAAATTGCCCTTCAACAATATCAAAGTTAGTATTGGGGAAATAGTTGTGAGTTCTAAGTAGAGATCAAAATGCCATTTCCAACATCAACTCAAGCCACTTGCAAATTGATTCAACCATAAAAACACGATCAGCTAGTTAGTTGGAAGAAACCATGAGGGTGATGTGTTGAATATAATTTGTACACATTTCTCATTAGGCAAAATGCACTACATTTTTAGGATTGGAGAGGCCATTTTCTGCAAGCAGGGAATGGGGAAATATAATCCTAATTGCAAAAGTCATGGCACTGAAGTGGGGCCAATAAACAGCAGTGAAATTTGGGCCCAAGTTATAGACATAGAAGGCCGCACCAAAATCGTCATTAATATAGTAAAGTACAAATCCAACTTCCATGGCAAGGTGACTATCTAGTCAAAGATAGTAAAATCTTTTTGAAATTGACTATAAAAACTTTCATCCAACACATATTTTGAGAAGCTACTGGGGTTGTTGACTGGAATGCACTAATGGGCCCATAATTCTTCTCACCTTATTGTACAGGGGTCCAGTTGTTCTACTTCTTTCTCAAGCATTTTGTCAAATGATGAATTAGGTCTAACTCTTGTGAGAATGGCTACTTGAATTCCCATGTATTTATCTATCTCAAAAAATTGAAGAAAATGAATAAATATCCAACTAATTAAGACCATATAAGTTATAAGGGGAACTATGTTTAGAACGATTTAGATTAATCTTTGATTTAGTGGATAGTTGCCTTTTTAGGACCTATACTTATATGTCATTAGATTTTTTGAGCCTCACTTTTTTAACTTAATTCTTTAGTAACCTGAGGTATTATGCTTTGATTGTTTTATTACCTTCCAAACTGAACTGGTCGTTTTTGCACATTTGACCCAAAACTGTTTGAAAATTATGAAAAGATCCCAAAATTGGTTCGAAGATGCAAATATGCTATTTCTAGAATTTTTAGGAAATATGACTTTTCTTAATGATTAAACTTCTTAAATGACTTTATTAGTACTAGTTATCACAATGTACTATTTATATCATAAATATTATATTTTTTGTGATTATAAGCCCTCCATGGTTAGAAACATAATAAAGTTTAATTAAAGAGTGTTGACCATTACCTAAACACAATCGGCATTGGACCCTGGTGTTTCTCTAGCTTCTAATTTACATAGATTGCTAATATCAACTACATCTTCCTTAGATCAGGCATATCACGTATTCCTTTTGTTTCCTATCTGGAATTATAATCATTAATCAAGTTTTTTATACGTTTTAAGGACAATGGAACTTTAATCAAGAAAATATGATATTTAAGACATAAGGTTCGATTGAATGACCCTCCTAACTAACAAACTTCTTTATTTAAAGGTTAAAAGTGGAAATATTGCAATGAAAAGATTGAAAAGGGACTTAAACAACTAAGATTATCAGAGATGCTTGCTCATAGAGAAATGAATATAATACACATACTGTTACAAGATGCTTTCTCATTGTTGCTATAGAATGGATTATTTTGCTAACTTGACACTTAACAAGATAACACATAATGGGCAATAACTTTTTATAGCACTTGCTGCTAACAAGACTATGCATCCATATTGAGATTCTATATGCCTTCATCTCTAATAATGTCTTCAGGTCCATCTTTATCTAAATAATCAAAATCTTCATCATGTTTAAGATGCTCTAGATCACATTCCTCAAATGATTCGTGTAGATATCTTTTTTCTTTTTCTAATAGAAATTTTCCAACTCCAACATTCAAGAGATAATCAAAGACGTCTTCTAAAGTAGCTCCTTCTACTTTCATGTATTTGCTGAATTCATTATGATTAGTGAAAGTAATATTCCTGCAATGCATTATAGCTTCTCCTCGTTTAATTCGTGCCTTCGTTTGATGATAAATATTATAAAAACCAATGGCACTTACTAAGGTATGATCACTAACTATTTATTGTCTTCCTGAACACCGATCTTGTCATTGATTATTGGGATCTTCTAGATGAATTAATTGAACAAGATATTGAGTTGGTTTACCTTTTCATTTTCATACTCAATCACTGGGCAACGTACCTCAACATACAGACTTCTATTGTATACAAATTTTATTGGACCATCAGGAGATGTGTGAATCCAATGGATGCTTTTAAACACACACTTTTGAAACGTACTTAGTCTTGAGAAGAATGGGTATTTTGAATGTAGGATTTCCATCAATTAAGATATCATTCCATATCTCTGTGCTTTCACAATGGGATTATCTAAAGGGATTGAATTTGCTAGAATAACACTGCTAACTCCAAATCTATCAGGGAAGAAAAACACAGTACTCCATGACTCCCAAACATTATAGGCATACATATAAAAGTAGTTGATGCAAGCTGCATATCAATCATCGAACCATTTTTCTTGAACATAGGAACTTATCATTCTTGAACATCATAGGGACGCCTTAAGTAATTCATTTTAAAAGATTGAATCTTTATACTATTAGATAGGCAGAAGATAGCAAACCAAAGCATGATTTACTTTTTGTATGAAATTCCAAAATATCCATAAAGACTCTACTAGATTGAGAAACAAGTTCTAGCAGTAATGGCCTTTCATTTTGGATCTCTACCTTTCCATACAAGAGTTCTGCTCAGATGATCATCGTTAACAAGCTCACAAGTTAAACTATTTGCCAGAGAATTTTTCGATCACTGTATCTGTTCAATAAAGAAAGAAAACTAGTTAAACCATAATTGGCAATGCAGAAGCCGCCCTTGCGCTTGCTTATTTGTTAAATTCTTTTCCATAAAACCAAGTATCCCTTTGCAATTAGTTCGAATAAGAAAAGCTCTTGGGGCTAAAAAGATTAAGAACTTTTCAATTCCCCTTATAGCTGCAAGGATTTCTTTTTCCATCACTAGATAGTTGCATTCTACTTTATTAAACTTTCATTGCAATATTTGTATAGTTTTTCTCCTTCTATGACTTTGAGTACTGCAGTATAGTGGTCATTGTTAGCATCTGTCTCAAAAATTAAATCATAGTCTTCATTAGACAAATTAAGAACAAAAAGATTTTTGCACATTTTTTTAAAGTTTTGAACAATTTTTAAATCACCAGGGGGTCCATGTCCAGCTTACCTATTTCTTGAGCTCTGCTGCAATGGTTTTCTCAATTTCGTTAGTTCTTTAATGAAATCTAAATCATAGACAAGACATTGAGGAAATATTTCTAATTGCTTCCTATCTTCAATCTTCTCAGGAAAATTTTCTATTTTTTCTAAGATATCCAACTTTTATTTCTAGGCCGAAAAATCTATTTCTTGTTTGATATAAATGCACATGTTTTTGCCAATGATAATACCATAGTAATGCTTCTTTGGATGATAGCAAGAATGTCATATTTTTATTGTTCTATGATCTTGAAAAAGACAAGAATATCATCGATGTAAACTAAACAACAATGATTAAGATATTTGAAGAAGTTATTCACTCTTTTTTGGAATATTTGAGGCCTATTTTTATGGCCAAATGGAATTACTATCTACTCATAATGTCCTTGAGGGGCACTAAAAGTGGTCAAAGGAATGCTCTCTTCATCCATTTTAATATTCACTTCTACAATGCATTTTCGAGAACCAAGAGACTCCTTAAACTCTATTGAAAAGAACTTCTTTGTCAGGAATGTAATAACCATGGAAGATATTATCATCATTAACCTTTCTATAATTGATTACCATTCTAGCTTTTCCTCTTTTTTTTTTCAGTGTGATTTCTTACCATCAGTGCAAGGCTGGTGTGAAGACTCTTGCTATTTCCTAATTAATCCTTTATCCAAAGTTCTTTGATTTGCTTATCAAATTCTTTGATGTCCTAATGTGTATACACCATTTATTTAACTTGGATAATAGTGTTGGGATTTACCAAAGTAATTTTTGTAGATGTTTTATCTTTGTCCCAAAATTTAAGAGGACTATTAGAGTAGAGTTCTTTACAAAATTGCTCTTATTGTTTAACAATATGCTCTCTAATGGATAATTCAAGTAGTGCATTTGTTAGTGCTATCTCGCATTATGTCGGGATTACCTTCTCACCATGATAGTTGCGTGTAAACTGAATCTTTTGATGAGTGTATGATTTATTTAATTTATCAATATGTATCAAGGGACCATTTATTGTGAATATGATTTGGTTTATAGTATGTGTGCATGGAGAATATAGCATTTGAAAATTATTTTCAATAATCATATCATTGGAGTGATCAGTAGCCAAGAGAATGGGTATAATGCATGGAATCCTTGTATTTCTATGTATAAGCTCTCCATGGCTTTGTTGTGGCTCTTCATATTATTATCAGCTATTCTTATTTATGGAGGATTCTTGGCTTTTTTCCATATAAATTCTAAAAATAAAGATCTTTTTCCAAAATAAACAGAAGAACCATTATCGTTGTAAGTGCATCATTCATATCTATTATATCCCTCTAAACATATATACGGGATATAAATGCTATTAGGATTAGTATTGGTAGCTTCATAACATATCTCCACTGTCATATTTTTTGCTAATTCATCCTCATAAATTGGCTTACTAACAGTCTTTGTTTTATACCCAAAGACTTTTCTCTCTAGACTCATATTTCGATCTATATTCTGTCTTATGAGTTCAAAACTCATTCTACTTATTTTAATGGTCATACTAATTGTATCATCTTCTTTAAACTCTTCTTTAGCTATCGAAGATGCTTGTTCTCATTCTAATCTCATATTCATACTTCTTAATAATTGGGGTTTGATGGTAATTCTTTTCGTTCTCATCAATTTTTATTGGACTTTTCTTATTGATTTTTACGGCATTGAAAAAGCTAGATATCCATACTATCAATATTTACTCCTATGGATTAGATTTTATCCTTTGAATTTTCTGCATGGCAGTAGGACTTTCAAATTTTTCTACCTTTAAAATTGTTATCTTAGTCTTTGGATCTACAGTATTATTTAATTCGTAGATTAGTTTTTAAAATATTTTTAGTGGATAACCTCCTCTTTTCATGTCCATCCCAACTGTTTTTATCTTAAGAGATAGAAAGTTTTTGGCAACTTTATCTTTTAGGCTCACATAATATCCAGGTCGGTAATTAAATCCTACTGACCCATTAAACAAATTGGTCTTGATTCCTATGATAATTTAATTATTAAATTTTGTATGCCTAATATCACATAACAAAGCATAAAGGCCAAAATCTTTGCCATAATACTATAACAGAGTAATTTGAACTTGGGCACTTCCTATATACTTTATATCTTTGTTATGCTTGAGGATGTTTTATTAATGAGACTAACTTTTTCCACATCATACTCACAATCTTTTATCTCTAAATCTTCCTCCATCATTTCGCATTCGTACTTACTCTTTAATTGAAAGATAGCTTTGTTATAGATAATGTTTTTCTGAATTATAGGAAGGACTCAATCTCCTTTGACATCTTCATTCTCATTATCTACAATAAATTCTTCTCTTCAAAGTTGCAAAGACTAATTGAGCTACTTTCCGTCATAGGACTAGTTTCTTCATTATCAGTTTCCTCTTCATCATCTACTACTATCTTAACAATTCCCTTGTTGTTTTTTAGGGCAAGCTCTAGCGCTTCTTCGCTAAGCTCAAAATAGTCTAAAGGACCCAATGATTTAATAAGCTTGTTATCCATCCTATTTTGCATTCGTTTGTATAATCTCATACCTCTTTGCATGAACAACACTCATAATTATTTTTCCCTATAGGACAATATGCAACTCTTTCTAAGAAAAATTTTGTCTTTTGGGGCTAACAATACTTTCTTTTATATTTTGCCCCCCTTTGCTTGTTAAAGCATTTTTTTCTTATAAAATTTTTTCCCTCCTCTTCCTGGGTTTATTTCCCCATTGATGAGGAGTATTCCAATAGGCTAGAAATTATTTCTTCATTTTCTTTTGTTTTTGGAGATCAAGACATTGATCATTGACCTAATTTCTTAAATAAGAGAATCTTAAACCAAGGATACCAATGACATCTGATTTTTCAAGCCATGTAATATATTTTTCATTGATTATAGAATTCATCAGAAAGGTTAATTTATCATAAAACATACCAAATTTGGTTTTATGATGCCAAATTTTGTAGTAATATTAGCTAAATTTAGCAAAATGTCCCAAACCTCTGTGTTATTAATCTTTTTTTGCCACTCTCTAGTTTTTTTTTCTGGAATAAATTTTAGCTCCAATAAATTCAGTTCAATTGGCTTACATAATTTTTTGAGCATAGTAGTTAGTGTCTCCATGATTCTTAATACATTTTTACCTTCCTCATCTAATGAACCATACCAGTCAGTTATAATTCTAGAAAAACTATACTCGACATAATATAGGAAATTTCAAGTAGTTCATATGACATTTAAATTCAAGATACTATTCATACCGTTTTCTAATGTTCAAATACTTCTTCTCTATCGCGAGCTTCATTAATGTTTACGAATTAGGATGCAATCCATTTGGCCAATTGGGGTAAGGATGATCTCTTCAAAAGATGTGGTTTTCCTTAGGTTCATGAAAAGTTAGTTGTACGTAACCTATCTAGGTCTCATAAAATGGGTATTTCTTCTAGATGATTCACCAAAAATTCTTCCAGTTTTGGGATAACATTATTGGCCCGCTTGGATTCGATTTCGTCTATATTGAGTTCTTCTCTAATTTTCTTTATCCAGTTTCCTCCTAATTTCTTCTAAAGGAACAACATTCTCTAGTATAATTTTGTTTGTCTGATAATATATTTCCTCTTTTAACTGGACATTATTTATGTCTTCATCATCATCAAATAATACTTCTTCTACTATTGTGCCTATAATTTTGTTTAATTCTATTGGGCATTGTTCTTAATCAAGCATATTCTTTAATTTTTTGAGATTATATTGCTTATATTCCATTCTCTTCTTCTTTTTATGCCTGTTCAAATGATTTTCAATTGAATTTTCTCCTACTTATTTTTGGATTTTAATATCATCCAAAGGAAATGGATTTTAGTTTTTTAGGTTTTGGAAAGGAATATTTATGCAGAAATGAAGTACTAATACAAATTCAATTTTCCACTATATCTAATTTCGTTGATTAAAGAAAAATGGATTACAAATAGTTATTTCTTTATCTCCTTAACTTCAGTCTTAATTTTTACTAATTTCACTTTTAATTTTAAAACTGTATCAGTTATATAGTTTAATCACGGTGCTATAGAAGTGATTCCTCCTGGAGAGTGCTCAATATGTGAATAATTAGGAGTAGGAGAAGTAGATGATTATGTAAGCATTAAACACTGTTAATTACCTCAATTACTATTTAACTTAATTATTTTTTTTGGTTCACGTGGCTCTAATGCCAATTAAAAAAGACACTTTGACTAGTACTTATAAGAGAAATTCCGGAGGGTGCCTAAAACTTCAGTTACTAAACTTTGAGTAGTACTTATGAGAGAAAGTAGAGGGATTATAGAAAATATGGAGGGTACAGAAAATACGAAGGGTACCTAAAGGTTTTGTAATACCTCCAAATTAAACATATTTCACTGTTTGTGTTTTCCTTAATAAATCCCTTAATTATCATCTAGACAACCCAATGATAGGGGCGTTACCGTCGCCCAAAAGGACAAGGCTTGAAACATGAGTGCTATAAATAACACAGTTAAGCATAGCTTCAAGCATTCACATACACACCTGATCAATCCTTATATAATCAACTGTTAGCCAACATAAGGTTTTTACACAATGGTAAAAACAATTCACCATGTAATATGCATCTCCATCCACTGAAGATTTCAATATACAACTCTAAAAATATGCATATACTGTATCAGTGTTGATCCATCCAGATTCCCTTTCTCAACTCATTCTCTTCCACTAGTTTACTAGCATGAAGGCGATTCTCTGAACATTTGCCTAAAACAAAATATGAAAAACATTTCGAAGTGTAAGCCGAAGCTCAGTACATGCATTCCTGAATTGTTAAATCATCATTGAAACACTGGTTGGGCTCGCTTTGCAATTCATTTAAGGTCAAAATAGGGAATAAGATAAATATAAAACTACATTTCTAATTATTATCTAATAGTGAACCCTTTAATACTGCTACGATCTATAGATAGGTGTACACCTGCCAAGCCGACCAGGAGACCTGGCCTGAAGCCGCGTGGGTAACTGAAGGGCAATGCCCTATAACTGATAACTGACGGGGTTACTAATTAACTGATAAATCGTTGTACAAACTGATTCATTGATGTACTTACCAAAATATGATAACATTGACAAATACACTCTGATTTCTAAAGATACAGGAAATACACACACCTTGAGTCTTTAAAAATGTCATCTAATTTGATAAATATATTCTGACTTGATAACACTTATGCAAAATGGGGAACGATAATTAGGCCTTAACTCTGTTTCATAAATGCCATTGTAAGTATGTGTAGTCAATAAATGATCCTTACTCACATAATTGAGTAAGTAAAAGTATGTGTAACAGAAATTAAGTAATGAAATGGAATACATAACTTGTGCATTTCAATATAACAAACTGATTTTAATTCAATATAAGACAAGTTAAACCAAAATGAACTGATTTAAATCAGTTAGGGTTATTGAACTTGAAATACATTAAATTGAAGCAAAATAGGCCAAATGGAAATGATTGAAGTGATAATGAAAAGATTTTAATTGATATAAATGAAATATGGGTTTCTGATATTTCTAAAATGGATAATGGAAGGTGTGATGCTTCTGAAATGGATAATAGAATGGCCAATGCTTCTGAAATGGGTGACAAATAGTTTATGCCACAAGGGGTGTTGTGAGGCTCATAAAAGCTCATATAACACCCGAACTTGGTCCAAACGACACTGATTTTGAGTTATTACTCTGCTCACTTCCCAAATTTCATTTTCATACTTATTTAACTCAGCTTTCAACCCAAGTAAGCTTCTGTACATAACAAACTAGTTGAACTCACTACACTTTGTAATTTCCTTGCAATACCCATAATTATATGGAAACTTCGGAAAATATTTTCAAATGTCACGGTTTCTGTATTTACTCATGATATCGTTTGATGGTCTGTATTATAAAATCCATATCTTTCACTCCCGACCTCCAAATATGATTTAAAACCCCAATACGAAAAGATGATAATGTCCACTAAAACTTTTATTTCGGACTCAAAGCATGATTCACATAGTAACATCCCTAAAATTAGGGTAGAACACAGATATACACAATTTCAGTTCAATCTGCGCAGTCGTAGTAAAATGACCATAACTTTTTCTACAGAATTCGGATTAAGGCGATTCAAAAGGCATTTGAAATATACCTCATTGATCTACTTGCATACCAAAAATCACAATTTTTCAATCACCCAATCAATACCAGTTTTTCTGTAAATTCTACTGTTCAAACCTGCTCCCAGTTTCAATGTATTCTATGCAGTCTTGAGTAAATTGATCATAACTTTATGAACACAATTCAAAATTGAGTAATTACAGATCCTATTAAGGCTAACTCATCAAGATATCACTATACCAAAAATCACAATTTTCTCATGCACCAATTATTACCAGTTTATTCGCAAACTCACCCCTATTTTGGGGTCTGTTTACAGCATAATAGCCCATATTGCAATCTTCTCTTAACATAAACCCCCACTAAAATCACTATTTAACTTATATAAATTAGAATACACATCTTGATATTCATTACCAATGCCAAAGATTACAACATCTCACTTAAAACAATCAAAATCCAATACTTGAACTTGAAGCTTGCATGATTAAGACAAAACCCTAACCCTAACTTCAACTCCAACATGATCCATGACCAAGATGATTCTTAATTCAATAAAAACAACATGATCCATCACCAAAATAACCAAAACAAGAAGCAAAAACCAAAAATTCAATGAACAAGATTGAAGTCACTTACTTCGAGCTTGAAATAAGTGGAGATGGAGATGATATTTGATGATTTTGAGGGTGGAAGATGATAGTCGGTGGAGAGAGGTGGTTGGAGATTCCAACCTTCACCGGAGGTTGGCCAGAAAGTGGCCGAAAATCACCAAAAGAAGGGCTGGGCTGCTGCTGCTGGGGCTGGCCTTGCAGTAGAGAGAAGGAGGAGAAAAGAACAGAGAGAGAAAGCAACTTGAGATTACTTGGTGCAAATGAAGCTTAGGCAAAATAAATACTTGGCTGAGATTTAATCCTCAAAAGCTATTTTTGCTAAGTAGAGATTAGGCCTAATTAAGGATAATTAGACAAATAAATAGAGTCAAGTCTTGGTGGGCCAAAATTGGCCTTAAATGGGCTCGGGTTCGAAAACTTGCTCAAACCGAGTGCGCTTGAAATTTTTTTTTTTTTCAAAGCTCGAGATTTAAATGTAATGTCATGAAAAATAATTTAATCTTTTAAATCATAAATATCGAGGCCTACTATCAATTTTTTCCGAAATTATCAGGTAAATGAAACTCGAAATGCAAAGTGGGGCCCGAAATGAATTTTCCCAACTGGGATGATTCAATGAGATAAATAAATGTGAAAGATGAATAACTTGGCTTAATTAAATAAATAAATATGATTTAGGGTCGGGCTATTACAGCCTTCCCCCCTTAAAAAGTTTCGTCCTCGAAACTTAAGAACTTTACCAACAGATGCAAGGTTATTCCAAATAAATATGGGTACATGACTTTCACTTGATCCTCAGTTTTTCAAGTAGTTTCTGAGGAGGTATGATTTGCCCAAAGCAATTTGATTTAAGGTATCTACTGGATACTTAACTGCTTAATCCTGTGATCCAATATTTGAATTGGATGCTCTTGAAACACAAGACCCTTAATGACTGCAATGGATTTGATTATGACAGCATGGTCAGGATTTAAAATGTACTACCTGAGTTGTAAGGTAAGGAACACGGAACATATTATGCACATGTTTGAGTTATATAGGCAGATCTGGTAGACAAGTTATGGAATTCGATATTTCAATGAACTGATATGGTCCAAAAGATCTTGGCCTCAATTTAGGTCGTAGTACAACCTCCTTACACCCTTAATTAGCGAGATGTTCTAAAAAATTTATCATATACCGAAAATTCCAGGAATCTCCTTCTTTTATCAACATAGCTTTTTTGTCGGTTCCAATAGTATGCTTTCAAGAGTCTTCTTTGATAAGCCGCCTTATTGAATGCTGAAGAAGATTTTCATGACTCAAAAGATGATTTTATTGTCACTATCTACCATCATTTTATCCTGATGTTTCACGTGGGATTTTCTGCTAGTGCTATCACAACGTTGACCACTGGAAGTTCCATACTTTCTTCAAATGCACATGTTGGTCATAGGTCATGAAATACTACAGGCTCCAACTCAGGAGAGTTAGATCCATTGATATTTTTAAACGCTTGTCCATCCGTTTCAGGATGATAAGAACTGCTGAAATTCAATCTAGTTCCAAAGGCTCTTTGAAGTGCTCGCCAAAACAAGCTTGAAACCCTTAATCTCTATCAGGCACTGTATCTGAGAGAATCCTATGGCAAAATCCCTTGAAAGTGAATCCCTTTCTCAGGATTTTGCTTTGCTCTTTGGAGCTTAGCATCACTATCTTAATTCACTCGAGTTTCCTCCATTAGGGAGGGCTGTAAGGTAAGTGCCAGCAATTGAACATTTGCCTTTCTGTGTGACATTAATTGAATGGCTATGTCCTCAAGCTCTCTCAAGAGATTCAGCTGAGTAGTCACTACAGTGTTCAAGGTATGTTGTACCTTCCTATTCAGGGCATCTACCACAATATTTCCCCTTTCTTTGTTGACATTGGATCTGCCACAACTAATGTTTCATGTAAATTGAGCTTCTTCTGAGTGAAGATATACTTCAAACTTTGATGATCAGTATAAATTTGTATGGTACCCCATATAAGTAATGTCTTCCAATTTTATTTTATTTTTTTCCCATGCAAAAGCTACAACTGCTAACTTCAAATCATGGGTAAGATAATCCTTCTCACAAGGCTTGAGTTGTTGGGAGGCATAAGCCACCAGTTTAACTTCTTGCTAATTTTATAGCTTTCTTCAACAAATTGGTCAGGGAGGATAATATTTGACAAATCCTTCCCAAAGCTTGATAATATATACTAAACTCAAAAGTTTCTAGTCTCAGTGCATTGGTGGGTGTTAGGTATTTTGTAACTGCTTTCACCTTTGCAAATCAACCTTAATTTCTTCCTTTGAAACAATATGTTCTAAACATACCATTGCTTCTAACAATACTCATGCTTCTTGTATTTGCTATGTAATTGATGTTCCTTTAAGGTCTATAATACTGTCCTCAAATAAATAGTATACTCATCTCTGTCCTTAGAGTATTTCAAGACATCTTTTACATACACCACCACAACTTGTCTAGATATGGTTTGAAACTCTATTCATAAGATCCGTAAGGGCTGCGGGGCCATTAATTAGGCCAAAAGGCATCACAGTGAATTCATCATGACCCATACATGGTCCGTAGTGTGGTTTTGATAATGTATTCATATATAATGCTAAGTTGATGGTACCCTGACCTCAAATCAATCTTAGATCAGACTCCTGCTCCCTGCAGTTGATCAAATAAGTCATCTACTTGGGGCGATGGGTATATGATTTTGATGGTGATCTTGTTCTGCACCCTGAAATCAATACATAACCTTAAGGTTCCATTCTTTTTCTTTACAAATAAAACTAGGCATCTCATTGACGAACATTTGGATGGTCTGATAAATACTTTCTGTAATAGCTCATCTAACTGAATCTTCAATTTTCTAAGCCCTGTTAGCGCCATACGATATAGGGCTTTGGAGATAGATTGAGCATCAGGGATTAATTTAATCTCATAATCAATTTCTTTTTGCGGAGTACTCCTGGTAATTCTTCAGGAAAACATCTCTGAATCCACTAACTATAGGGATGTCTTCTGCTTTTTCTTCCTTAGGTTGAATGTTAATAGCACAACACCAATACATACTATATCCTTGACATAAGAGCTCACTTGTTTGCATAACAGAATTTAAAGGATAAGGTTTTTGCTCTCTTTGATCATGAAACGTATTTCTCCCCCTTGTTCTTCTCTTGAAATAACCTTAGGGTCATCACAACCTATCTTGACCCCAGAAGTACACAACCAGATTATTTTCAAAATGATATCAAAGTCTAATGAGTTAAAATGAATCGGAACTCCAGGGAATACTATCCCACCAATAATAATTGAAATAAATTTATGAGAGATAGAACACTCAACTCTAAAGTCATTGGATAACTTAAGTCCATAATTGATTTCTGCCTTCTTATTCTCAAGGTTCACTTGCATGTCAGATCATGTGAATATAAATGAATGAGTGGCAACTGAATCAATCAATACACGAAATGGCTTCGAAATTAAAGGACAGTTCTAGTAACTACCGCACCAGAGGTGGCAGTATCCTTCTTGCTCAACACATAAGCCCTTCCTACAGCTGCGGGCCTTGAAAGTGAGAGTTCTTATCTACAACCTTCAGTTTTCAGGAGCAGGCAGCGATGAGGTGCTCTGGGCTACCACACATTAGTTCCCACTTGGCAATCTGGAGCTGTGTAGTTAGTTCTTCTGCAATTCTGCTCCAAGTGAAGTTAGGCCCTAAGGGTCTATTCTTAACAGTGTTTCATCAAATATCGGTTTCACTAGTTAAATAAAATGTTCCAATATTCACCTTTTTCTCCGCTGGAACCTCTACTACAATGAAAATTTTCTCCATTCTAGAATCCATTCTTAAGATTCCACTGGGTCATACTTTCCACTTTAGAGTTCTTTAGTATGAATCAGCTGAAGACGTTTTTCTAAGGGGCAGTAACCCACCAAAATTTCTCACTAATGTAATCCAAATTCATAGCAAACATTTTGATTTTCAAACTTAAGCTTTATGTAAGTGATCTTCCGAAGGAAACTTATATTGAATCAATCAAAATATGTAGACA
Organism: Carnegiea gigantea; assembly: GCA_029747015.1. NCBI lineage: Eukaryota > Viridiplantae > Streptophyta > Magnoliopsida > Caryophyllales > Cactaceae > Carnegiea > Carnegiea gigantea. The sequence continues at coordinate 82,323 of JAKOGI010000941.1, forward strand.
TATCACCTTTCCCTTAGCAATGGATTCCACAAGTTTGATAATAACCAATCTTTATACAAAGCGTAGTTAAGATCTACCTTCTATTCAAGCGTGCTGCAAAATTATCATCTATTAACATGGGTGCAACCCAATTATAATCCAACTACTAGTAACAATTGAGCTCTTAAAAACAGAAAAAAGTGATCAGAACTGATGAAGATATGACATGAGGGTGAATGATGATGCAACTGGATGGGGTGATGCCATGAAGACAAAAAGATGAAGCCCTTGGTCAAGTGAGGGATATCCAACAGTTGATCATCCAACAAGGACAATGGTAGATGGTATGTCATCAGAAAGTGTAGTGAAATATTTTCAAGATTAATGTCTACTTCACGAATGGAGATAGAGTCAATGAACTGCTTGTAAAAGTTTGGACAATTTAAGCAAGTCTTAAATTACAATAAATTGAAACAAATATCTCTCTAATGTATCCTTAGTTTCTCTTATATGGAATAGTCTGCATCATCAGACTTCTCCGCAAGATTTTATTAACCACTGGTCTTCAAATGTGCTGTAATATAGATCATTGGAAAATTTACTTTCTGAACTTTGACATAAACTAACCAAAACATCTCTATCTGATGGAATGCATATGCTGCAAGCGGACTAAACTCAGACCTTGTGCATTAGGATTCTGCTCAATTTGCAGACTTTAACTTGTCCAATAGTTTTGAATAACCAAATGACCTCCAATCCACTTGAAACTTATTTTATACGAAAGATATCTCCCTAACCTTAAATTCAGGATAGGAAACCCTTGCGTAAGTCATGTTGATCATGGACAAAAGTTACTTCAAAGTCGGTCCTTATGCAATGATCAAAACTATCAAGTTGATTAAACTTGTATATTCTACCCATACTTGGTGTTCCCTATGCATTTAACCTCAAAATGAGTCAAGGGCCTTTCATAGGACACATTTGTAACAACTCCCAATACTAGGGCTACGAGTGTTAATAATTCTGAAATTTCTGGGGCGAAACGAACAGAGTTTCGCCTGTAAATTGGCCAATTCCCAGGCTTAAAGCCTTACATCACATCATCTGCATTGAATAAAAGTATAAAAAGACACCAAATCAAGCTTAACGGCTGCACACCGGAGACCACAACTTTACGGGCTACATGCCCGGAATACAAGGGTTTACATCCCAAAAATAAATAATTCAAGCTAAAAGAATGGCATACCAATCAGATGGGTGGCTCATATGACCATACACATCTAAATGCATTGGAACACCTTTAACTTATTGTTAAAAATCACCCTTGAATCTGATGCTTGAGATCAAACTATATACACATTGTATGGATCCATCTAACAAAGAAGAATATACGAATAGAATATGTGAGAGATAAGCAGACATTACTATTGTCACAAATCTCCAATGATATCATAATAATCTACATTCCTCACTAACCAACTTTCTCAGTATCTTAACTCCATAATCCATATCCCATAAAGAAAATCTGAACCTGCGTCTGATACCAAATCTGTAACGGCCCCAAATTAAACATGTTTCACTATTTGTGTTTTCCTTAATATAAATACCCTAATTATCATCTAGACAACCCAATGATAGGGGCATTACCGCCGCTCAAAAGGACAAGGTTTGAAATATGAGTGCTATAAATAACATAGTTAAGCATAACTTCAATCATTCACATACACACCTGATCAATCCCTATATAATCAACTGTTAACCAACATAAGGTTTTTACACAATAGTAAAGACAATTCACCATGTAATCTGCATCTCCATCCACTGAAGATTTCAATATACAACTCTAAAAATATGCATACATTGTATCAGCGTTAATCTATCCAGATTTCCTTTCTCAACTCATTCTCTTCCGCTGGTTCACTAGCAGGAAGATGATTCCCTGAGCATTTACCTAAAACAAAACATGAAAAATATTTCGAATTGTTAAATGATCATTGAAATACTGGTTGGGCCCGCTTTGCAATTCATTTAAGGTCAAAATAGGGAATAAGATGAATATAAAACTATATTGCTAATTATTATCTGATAGTAAACCCCTTGATGCTATTACGATCTATAAATAGGTGTACACCTGCCAAGCCGACCAGAGGACCTGGCCTGAAGCCACGCGGGTAACTAAAGGGCAATGCCCTATAACTGATAACAGACGAGGTCACTAATTAAATGATAAATCACTGTGCAAACTGATTCATTGATGTACTTGCCAAAACATGATAACGTTGATAAATACACTCTGATTTCTAAAGATACAGGTAATACACGTACCTTGAGTCTTTAAAAATGTCATCTGACTTGATAAATATATTCTGACTTGATAACACTTATGCAAAATGGGGAACGATAATTAGGCCTCAACTCTGTTTTATAAATGTCATTACAAGTATGTGTAGTCAGTAAATGATCCTTACTTGCATAATTAAGTAAGTAAAACTATGTGTAACATAAATTGAGTAATGAAATGGGATACATGACTTGTGCATTTCAATGTAATAAACTGATTTTAATTCAATATAAGACAAGTTAAACCAAAATGAACTGATTTAAATCAGTTAGGATTATTGAACTTGAAATACAATAAATTGAAGCAAAATAGGCCAAATGGAAATGATTGAGGTGCCAATGAAAAGATTTTAATTGATATAAATGAAATATGGTTTTCTGATATTTCTGAAATGGATAATGGAAGGTGTGATGCTTTTGAAATGGATAATAGAATGGTTAATACTTCTGAAATAGGTGACAAATAGTTTATGCTATAAGGGTGCTGTGAGGTTCATAAAAGCTCATAGAACACCCTAACTTGGTCCAAACGACACTGATTTTGAGTTATTACTCTGCTCACTTCCCAAATTTCATTTTCATACTTATTTAACTCAGCTTTCAACCCAAGTAAGCTTCTATACATAACAAAATGGTTGAACTCACTACACTTTGTAATTTCCTTGCAATACCCATAATTATATAGAAATTTTGGAAAATATTTCCAAATGTCACGGCTTCTGTATTCACTCATGATATTGTTTGATGGTCTGCATTAGAAAATCTATATCTTTCACTCCTGACCTCCAAATATGATTTAAAACCCCAATATGAAAAGATCATAATGTCCACTAAAATGTTTATTTAGGACACAAAGCATGATTCACATAGTAAGGTCTCTAAAATTAGGGTAGAACACAGACTTGCACAATTTCAGTTCAATCTACGCAGTCGTAGGAAAATGATCATAACTTTTTCCATAGAACTCGGATTAAGGCGATTCAAAAGGTGTTTGAAAGATAACTCATTGATCTATCTGCATGGAAAAAATAACAATTTTTTGATGACCCAATCAATACCAATTTTTTCGTAAAGTATACTATTCAAACCTGCTCCCAGTTTCAATGTATTCTATGCAGTCTTGAGTAAATTGATCATAACTTTGTCTACACAACTCAAAATTAAGTAATTCTAGATCCTATTGAAAGCTAACTCATCAAGATATCACTACACAAAAAATCATAATTTTCTCATGCACCGATTATTACCAGTTTATTCGCAAACTCACCCTATTTTGGGGTCTGTTTACAGCATGATAGCCCATATTGCAATCTTCTCTTGACATAAACCCCCACTAAAATCACCATTTAACTTATATAAATTAGAATAAACATCTTAATATTCATTACCAATGCCAAAGATCACAACATCTCACTTAAAACAATCAAAATCCAACACTTGAACATGAACTTTGCATGATTAAGATAAAATCCCAACCCTAACTTCAACTCCAACATGATCCATCACCAAGATGATTCTTAATTCAATAAAAATAACATAATCCATCATCAAAATAACCAAAATAAGAAGCAAAAACCAAAAATTCAAAGAACAAGATTGAAGTCACTTTCTTTGAGCTTGAAATAAGTGGAGATGGAGATGATATTTGGTGATTTTGAGGGTGAAAGATGATAGCCGGTGGAGGGAGGTGGTTGGAGATTGCAACCTTCACCAGAGGTTGGCCGAAAAGTGGCCGAAAATCACCAAAAGAAGGGCTGGGCTGCTGCTGCTGGAGGTGGCCTTGGGGTAGAGAGAAGGAGGAGAAAAGAAGAGAGAGAGAAAGCAACTTGAGTTTACTTGGTGCAAATGAAGCTTAGGCAAAATAAATACTTGGCTGAGATTTAATCCTCAAAAGCTACTTTTGCTAAGTAGAGATTAGGCCTAATTAAGGGTAATTAGGCAAATAAATTGAGTCAAGTGTTGGTGGGCCAAAATTGGCCTTAAATGGGCTCGGGTTCGAAAACTAGCTCAAACCGAGTGCGCTGGAAATTTTTTTTTTCAAAGCTCGAGATTTAAATGTAATGTCATGAAAAATAATTTAATGTTTTAAATCATAACTATCGAGGCCTACTATCAATTTTTCCTGAAATCATCTGGTAAATGAAACTCGAATTGCAAAGTGGGGTTCGAAATGAATTTTTCCAACTTGGATGATTCAATGAGATAAATAAATGTGAAAAATGAATAACATGGCTTAATTAAATAAATAAATATGATTTAGGGTCAGGCTATTACAGGTTTGGTTACTAAACTTTGAGATACTAAAATATTCGCTCCAAATACTCAGACCTGGAATTATTAATGCCTCACACCTTGAGGTACCTAAGGATTAACTTCCCTTAATCTAGTCTAAATTTTCAAACATAAACCTAATTCAAACCTATCCATAGAATCGACTAAATTTTTTTTTTTCATTTATGAAATTCAATAAATATTTACAGTTTTATCCTTTTTTAATTTATTATGGTTTCTTGAGTTTGAAAGGGTGCCTTGAAGTAATGGTAAGGTTGTCTGCTTGTGACCAAAAGGTCACGGGTTCAAGCCTTGGAATCAACCACTGACAAAGGGTCAGGTTAGGCTGCCTACAATTCACCCCTTAGGCTTATTATTTACAGTATTTGAACCTCTAGAGTCCACTCATAGGCTTATTATTGTGATAAACTCAGTGATTAAGAGAAAAAAAAATATATAGAATAAAATGTACTCAAATTAAATGGATCGTTGATAGATGGAGAAAATATTAGTATAGATTAAACTTCTATAGACCCAAAGGATCTAAAAAGTCACATTAGTATTTAAGCCAAAATATTGATAATTGATCCAAATATAAGCGAATTCGACCCAAATGTTAAAAGTCACATTATTGCGGTGTTTGAAAGTATGTGACGTGATTGAAACATGCTTAGGGCCTAGTTCTATTTACCATTTTTAATAAAAAAATATACTGATTTTTGTAATACAAGTTATAGGCAGCTGAACTTTGGAATTGAAGTACCAATGTTCAATATCAAGCCCAATCCACAATTACATGGGTTGTAAATCTTACTTAACCATAAGGAAGTTAACAAATGATTCCGTTAATCTTTATTTTTAGGGGTTTTTAATACTATGGACATTAAGTTCCCCAAACCACAAGAGATTTGAACCCCCTCTATTATCAAGGGGTATCAAATTCTCATTCTCAGGAATCATATTAATGATTAAAAATAAAAGAAAATTTAAATCCAAACTCAATCTTTTCATATGTTTGTTGCTCTAGAGAAACACTTCACTCAAACCCTAGTTGAGATAGAGAGACAGGTTACATTGACTGCCTTCAACGAAAGCGAAGCTGCCAGCCGTTGTTCACCTTAGATTTCTTGCTAAAGGAATACTGCTGTTCATATTCTTTTTCTCGTCTTTTCTTGGTTTACCTTTCATTTGCGCTCTTATTTTGCTCTCATGATTTTGTAGATATGAGTGACGATTTCCAGAGGAAGGGAAAGGAAGACGATGAGAATGCCCCACTATGCCACATCACCGAAAATTCCATGTTTTAGAACTCACATTCCTTCACTTATGCAACCCATGGAACTCTATTTTGGATAATTGAATAAAATATTTGTCATGGACCCACCCTACAATATACAACCTTCTTTTTAACCAACTAAATAAGTTTTTTAAGGAAAAAAAGAAAAAAAAAAACAAAAGAATCAAAAAACACAAAAAGAAATGGAGCATGTGATGGAGCTGGCAGGCATTCCACCACATGTTCCGTTCATGTGTGCCATGCACTAGAAATAAGAAAATGAAATTGTGGTAGACCTGTGGGCCCTGCCAGTGTAATGAGTTCTACTGGCTCCAAATGCTCTAGAGTATTCATAGCCTAAGTTCTAATTTTGAAACTTAGGCCCGTTACATCGGCACAATCTTCACTTTTTTGAAACTTGCATTCCATCACTTTCTCAACCAATGGAGCTCATTCCTATATAATTAAATTAAATATTTATCATGGAGCCCATTGTTAAAAATATTTTAATACTTTTATCCTTTTAATTTTGTGTTTGCATTTTATGTTTATAACTTGTATAAATATTTTTATTTTCAAATAAAGGAATATTTATTTTTCCTTGAACAAAAAATTGTGTTATTTTATTTAAACACCTGAAAAATTGATTACTTAGTCTTTGGGGTTGAACATGTAAATTAGTATTTATTTTTGTTGGTTGCACAAGTGAATAGAAAATATAATTCACTTAAAAACCAATACAATATAAAGGTTCGACATAAAAAATTACAATGCAAAAGACATAACACTGGGAAAACATACAATACTAGGACTCAAAAAAAAATATATATCATGAAAATTCAATTAGAAAAATAAATACCAGAACCTAAAAGATCGACAAAAAAAATATATAACAATATAACAATTAAGGTTGTTATCCTCATTATGCCATTTGTCGATTCCATATTTCTTGAACCAAGTCTAATTGGAGATGTGCAAGTAGTTCAGGGTCATGAACTCGTGCTACTCTATGAAGATAGGCTTCATAGCACAAATGATGGTCTCATCAGATATTAGGCGTCTGGATGTTGTCCTCCACCTTATCATAGTCCTCAGCAAGACCATATGAATCACATTCTTCCTCAACAATCATGCTCCGGTGTATCACACATGCCTTTATTATCATACCCAATTCAGTCTTACCGATGTATCGAGCATGGCCACAGATGATGGTGAAGTGAACTCCCAAAGGCTCTCTTTAGATCTTTCATTACAAACTTTTGACATTCGACGAACAAATTTTCCTTCAGTCCTTGAAGAAGGGGATAGCTTTGATGATGATTACCCATCTTAGCTAAATACCATCGGATAATGACATATTCACATTTTGAAGCCCAACCTTGATACAACTCTTGGAAAATCGGTGCATGATGAAGGATGTCTAAATCATGGAGGCTTCCTGGGCACCCAAAAAAGGCATGCTATATCCAAAGGTCATAGGAAGCAACCGCTTTAAGAATCAAGGTGGGGATCCCTTTTGCAAACACTCCTTTTCAACTCAATGAACCATTCTTCCATTCCTAGTGCATATAGTCAATGCTTCCTAATATACTGAAAAAATCATCAGTTTCTGCAACTTACGATAGTCGATCAACATCAGCTTGGGTTGGCTTTATTAAGTGCTCTTTCATAAATAATTGCTGAATGACCCCAATAGCAAAATTTTTCAAGCACTCCATAGCCGTGCTTTCACCAATCTTCCTATATTCATTTACACAATCTATTAATACACCATAAGCCAATATTCGTATGGCTGTTGTGCACTTGATAAGCAACAACAACCCATGCCTACCAAGACCATTGTACCTCAATTGAAAGGACTTAAAACGACTCCAAAAGGCATCAACTATGTGAAGGAACAAGTCATTTCGCATTTGAAATCTACGCCAAAATGGGTTTCGTTGTAGATTGAATCTTTGGCGAAGTAGTCTTTGTAGAGGCTATCGTGTGCTTCTTCTCGATCTCTCCTTATAAATCTTTTCTTCTTTCTTGGTCTTTGCAAAGATGATGAAGCCGTCTTCTCTTGTCTAGCTTATCTAATCTTCATAACTAACGCTAGTGTCTTCACTTTAGTTCATTGCTTACAATAGTTTCTAACATCGGTGTATCATCAATAGATTCTTCTAGTATGAAGCTCAAGCTATCTGGTGATGACAGCGAAACAGATGAGAATGATGAATCACTCATTATGGAATACCTGTGCATATAAAAATAAAGTGTGCATATAAAAAAAAGTTACAAAAGTAAGTAAAATTAAGAATTATATATACATACATATATATATATACACACACACACACACACATACATACATATGTACATACATACATACATACATACATACATACATACATACATACATACATATATATATATATATATATATATATATATATATATATATATATATATATAAATTTCTACCCAAAAAAAAATGTAGACCTTTCAATATTTTGGATTGACATCATGTACACCTAATTGTAGTAACATTCAACCAATGAACTTAAAAAGAAATATTTCATTGCATAAATTAAAGAGGTTCTGCTACAACAAATATGTTTTATTTAAAACAAAAAAACTAACATAAGCATGACATAGCATGGATTTTCTGAAACTATAACATAGGTTTCAATCTAAGAGGTGTCAAAAATTAGATGAGGATGGTGTTTGGTGGTAGTAGCTCCTAATTTCAACTTGTATGGGACTATATCAAGTGTGATCCTCAGCACACATCTCAATAATGTTCACTCTCTAAATCCTATCCACATACTTCATCTCCTTAAGGTGTTTTTCCCTTTCTTCCAAGGTTTGATGCCAATCTCTCAGTTATATGGCTTGTAAAGCTGCATCTACCTTCGTTTCTTACACTAGGGCATATCGTTCAAACATGGTACTATTCTTTACATTTGTTGCCCATAAGCTTGATAGCTCTTTGGTCATTAAATCCAACATTGGGTCCTAGACTTTCTTCTTCGCCTTTCTCTTAGTGGCTTTTCATCCAATAGGGTAGATAAGCCCACCAACTTCTTCAGTTGGTGTATATTCACTGACAGGGGTTGCAGGGGTGTTGGGGGTGCTGGTGGTGCCGGGGGTGCCAGATATGCCGCTTTCAGATTATGCCCCCACTACATTATCCTCAACCATTTGGAAGATGCTTCTATAGATTGATCGCATAAATTCTTCCATTTAGGTTGGTCCTTTAATAGTACCCTCCAGATCTCGGGCGTTCTGCATATGGTTTCCTCATTCACACTACTTGGGTTCTCCCGGTATGCTTGTACCACACAATCCCCCCAGTTGGAGATAAATAGAACTGCCCGGTTTCAAGGCGGTATTACAAACCTTTTTCATTCTCTTTGCAGCTCCATTGCGAGCATGCTAGTTGTAGGTCTATGTGACCTTAATCTAAAAGCTCGCTTTCTTTTGATCCACCCTGGTGAGGGTGTTTGTGGATACATTTATCCTTAACTTCACCAAGCGGTTATCATCCTCCAATGCCCACTTGGGGGGCCACTGTGCCACCCCATTATTGTTGGGGCTATTATTGGGTGGAGGACCAGGAGCTGATGAGGTCGCACAATGAGGGTGTATTGGGTGATATGGAAGGGGCATTGATCTGTACTTAAAACAAGGGCTTTGGGGGGCATCGTGGCTTTGTGATGGAGTGTTTTGTGCTAGTGAGTAATGTTAGGAATAATTTGGGGGGTACTGTAGAAAGTATTGTTGGGAATAACGTAGAGGAGTTTATCATGGTGGGTGATGTTGCCAATTTTGGGGGTGTGAGGAAAGGTTCAAACTATTCCTATGTTGTTATTTGATTCATCATCGGTTAGCAAGTGCATGAATGATTATGTGTCATTAGGATTTATTTTATATTCACACATACATATAATCAACAATTTTTTATTTAAATTTTAATTTGTAAAATTCATAAAAAGTTAAACTACTGTTTGAATTATTTTAAATTAAACATGTGATTTAACATGGATACTATTCTTATCGTATTAATAAAAGCATACTAACTTAACATTTAATTCAATATGAGCATACCAAACTAAAGTAATATTTTTTAAATTGAACATGTAGATTACAATGAACATGACCAGATTAGTCCAATCATGTCAACATACAACATGTATATCAACTAATTTAATGAATTGTAACTGTATTTCACAAATTTAAATCACACTTAAATTCCAATTAAATTCACAAATTAACCATGGAAATTCACAAGAAAACAAGTAATCACTTTTTCATTTTAACTCAAGCATATTATATTCTAACAACTTAACTTAAACTCAAAATAATTTAACCATTGAAATTCTAATATCTATTAATTCTAACTAAATTCCATATATTTGAGTCAAACTCAAATTCCAACTACATTCAAGAAATTTTAAAACAAACTTCAATTATATATCAAGTTTTCAATTCATAATTTTGTAACATAATCAAATTTCTAGCTTCACCTTAAACCAAGCATCTAATTTCACATGTAAACAACTAATTTCTTTTTCATTTTAACTCAAGCATAGCATATACTAACAGCTTAACTTAAGCTCAAACTAACTCAACAATTCAAATTCTAACTTTTTAAAAATTGAACTCACAAATTGAATATGTGAAATTCATATTTAAAAATTGTTAATGTTGCATATTTAATTTATAACTTCAACTTAATATACACTTGTATAACATTTTTTTTAAAAAAAAAAATTAACTAAGATTATAAATAAAAGTTTCTAACTTCTTTTGAAATGTAGGCTTTACATTATAAAACTTTTCACTTCTAACATCTCCATATATTGTAATTACTTAAATTCCCACTTATTCAAATATCAAATCAGCAATAATTTCACAAATATATTTCTAAATTCAATTTAGATTACACGTGTATCACAGATATTGTTAAACATATAAACAGATTGCCTAAGATAACACATAAACTTCTACCATCTTTTTAAATTTAACATATCAATTTCTTAAAATTTTATTGACTTGTAAAACATATAAACATATTAATTCAAACATATAAACATGTGTGAAATGTATCCATCAATTAAATGCAATGTCATAATTTAAAACTTACAAATTAAACATATTAATTTCAATTATTAACTTATATATTTTACAGCCTCTCTATGGATAGGGATGCCATAGAGGTAAGACTGCCTACATCTAGATCTTTCCATACTCCGTGAAAATGGAACCCACACTGAGAGGTATTGTTGTTGTTGCATTAAACTATATATATTCACTTTTAAAAATTTTTAATTCTAACAATTCAAGGAAATTTTCAAATATTTACAAATATGATTTAGAATAAATATGTAACTCACTTCACTTCACTTTTATCTTGATTCGTCCACTTTATGAACACCTCTTATTTATCTCTACCAACAAAATCATAAACAAAAATTGTTAGTAAAAAAACCCAAAACATAAATTTAATTTAGAAAGCATAAACATAGCTAAATTATAAATATTACTTACCCGAAAACTTTTCCTCAACTTCCTTTCACTTCTCACAACACTCAAAATGTTAGGTTAAATGAAGAATTTCATATAGAGAATGAAACGTATTTTGAGGTGAATTATTTACATTGACAAGTTGGTATTTATGGCCATTTTGACAATCAAAAACAAAAAGTCAACCAAAATATAGACGTTGGATCATCCAATGGCTAATTTGCGAAGCCCAATGCCCATATCCGTGTCCCAAGCCTAACAAGTAGCTTCCCGTTTCTTTTCTTTTTATTCTTCTAGAATGAAACATGGCGCCTCCTTCAGCGGGCCGCAGTGGAACGCTATTTTTCACTCTAGAAAACAACAAAACAATTACTCGCAAGTCAGAACGGTTCCGACACACATGCCCCCCCACCCCTGTTCTTGTGCGGGAAGAATACTACAAGAGTTGATGTTTTTACCAATAGAACCATAGTGATAAAAATATTATTATGTTGAAAAAAAACTAGTATTACCAATCAATATAAAAATTTGTTGGTATTTGTTTAAAGATAACAAAATTCTTTAATAAAAAACATTTGCAATACTATAGACCTTATTTATTGGTAGCACTATTTTATATACAATGTGTTGTTCACTAACAAAACATGTGTTGATATATGTCTTTTAAAAAAAAATCGTGCTTATAGTTTTGTACTACCGCTTTATTGTTGCATGTGTTATATTGTTCGTAATATGTCAGATTATGCTCAACTTTGATTAGTACAAATGGTATTCTTGGAAAATTCAAAAATATTAAACTAAAAGCCAAAAGTAAACAATATAGCCACAATCGCAAGTTAATCTGGTGGCTCCCCTATTTTTCTTCTTCGCCAGCAAGCGAGAGAGAGAGAGAGATGGAGAGAGGGGCACAACAGCAGCGCCAGGGCTACTGACCTATTCCTTTGCAGCGACTTTAAGCAGCACAAAGACATGACGGCCTCCTATTCTGCCCAACCGCACAACATGAGAGAGGGGTTTTGAGGGGGCTAAACCCTAGGTTGGCCATCACAATCACCACTACCATCATCGCCTTTACCACTTGGGGGCGCATTGGTAGCCGAACCCCAACAATATACAATTAGAACCAAAGAATGAGAAACCTTACATGACAAAGGAGGAGAAGGAGTAGGTATCGGGGGTTTTGTTCAGCCTTAGTTGCCACAATGGCCATAATGGCAACAAGATGTCTATTCAATAGTGTCGTATGCCCACAAGAAGGCGATGGCAGCTTTAAGTCGTCAGGTTTAGACCAAATCAACTATAAG
>JAKOGI010000941.1:100000-107500 GCA_029747015.1 Carnegiea gigantea
AGCTAAATTCAAAGTAGGGGCACCAATGGAGAGGAAGTTCAAAAGGTGTGCTAACTATTTCCAGCACAGGACTAGTTGCCTTTATCAAGGCATATCTTTCAAAGAAATGGGATTCAAAGGGTCCAAGAGGACTTTCCTAAAAATAGACATTTAGGGCTTTGCTCTAGCTTTTGAATGACCTAATTTGGGCAAGTAGTTTGGAAGATATAATTGTTGGAAGTAACGGTCAGCTTTTTACTTTTTGCTTTTTGCACTTGTTTTGCTTTTTAGTCCCCCCTTCCTTCCTATGGCCGCTTGTTTGGCTATTTTCCCCTTGGTTTCTAATTGTCTTAGTTGGCTTTATATGTGAGAATGCTTAAAGGTTGTAAGCACCTGATGAATAAATGAATTGGTTGAGTTTTAAACTCCCTCAAAATCTCTCTCTTACTTATCTCTAGTTTAACTCACTAGGGTGGTATTCAAGAGGCTTTTATAATCTTATGAGTGATAATATCTTATCTCACTAGATCTAAAAGTTGAGCTCTAAGACTTTTGGTGGTGATATCTTATCCAAGTGGCTTAGTTTTATCTCTTAACTTCTGTTCTCTTGCTTATCTCTAGTCTAGCTCCCTAGAGTGGTGTTCAAGAGCCATTTGTGATCTTTTGAGTGGTGATATCTTATCTCACTAGATCCAAAAGTTGAGCTCTGAGACTTTTGGTGGTGATATCTTATCCAAGTAGCTTAGTTTTATCTCTCATCTCTTTTCTCATTTCTCGTTTGTAAACCGTAGCTTGGTTTACTTGATCTACTTGAGATCACTCCTTGGTTTTTCTCATTTTAAGGAACCAGATGTGCATCACGTCATCAGTGTATTTTAATGGATTGACAGTTCGTCAGTATACACTTTGATGGATATTTTGACAAAAACCATTTTTTCAACCAAAATGGTGACAAGTTCCTGTCAAAATTTCCATCACAATGAAATTTTGTAAAATTTAAAAATCCAAAATTTCAATATTTCAATTTTGAAATTTGAACATTTTAGGTTTATAAAGTTGAACTTATTTATAAAGTTGAACTACATATGTGAATCAATACACAATCAGAGCTACTATCAAATCTTTGATTGAATATGAATCAAGAAAATCAAAATCAATCTAAATATTACAATCAATCTAAATATTACAATCTTGTTTATGTTAGGAAGTTGTGTTAAGATAATAATTGTTTTGTTAGTTTTGACTCCTTTTCTATTTGTATCAAAGATAAGACCAATTGGATGAAATTCTTCTTCAGAAATTTTTTTTGACCCTCCCTAAATATGACAGCCAAAATCAATCTTCTTCAGGAAGCATGCATGGGCAATGCGCATCAACAACCAGACCAACTGGGCGCCCATTCTTTTGCTTCGGCTTAGCCCACAACCTAAACCCTGATGTGCTCGCCAGCCCAACCTGTACGTCCTTCCCCTTATTCATCTCATTCTCCACTTGCTGCCATGTCCCCTCAGGTTGGCCGTGAGCCCATTTCCACTTAGCCTAACTACTTCACAGCCCTATTAGCAAAATGTCTAAAATCAAAATCGAAATCAACCTTTGATCGAATACAAACAGATCACGAAAATTCAAATCTGCCGAAATTTCCAAAAAGAAAAAAAATGAAATCTAATACCAAATGTCTAAAGAGCAATAGACCTAGAAGGAGACCTGGAGAAGAATCTTTGCGTTGAGGATAAAGGAGTTGATTAAATAAAGAAGCAACACCGGATGAAAAAGAATCAGCAAAGAAGAAAAAGATCCGAGATGGGGTCTAAGAAATCGAAGGCCTTAGTGATCCCCAGCACCACTCGTGTTGGGCTAGGTCCAGTCAGCTAGCATTGCTGAATCCAACAAACAAATCCTTCATAGATCTAAGAAGGAATATATGGAGGATTACTACGCTTTCCTAAGGAATTCCACATCTTCGATTTTTGCATTATGGAAGAGACGACCTACCTTGGAGCAGACGCTATCTTCTTAATGTCTTCGGTTCCAAAGAAAGCGTCTAGCTTAGAGCCGAAGCTCTTGCTGATGTACTCGGCTCCATCTGCTTGTTGCTGCCTCTACCGTTCACTTTGCTGATCCCGACGACTTCCTTCTTCACATTCATTATGAATTTAATTGGTCTAAGTAATTCATTTTCGTATAAACTAAAATAGGACCTACTCTCTTAATTCTTTCTCTACATATATGTTTCTCTATAGAACTAAGAATGAAAATGCAGGGCATGCGTGATAATTCAAAGAAGGTTGCTATGATGTACAATACAAACCAACCCAGTCCATAGCTAACTGACGTATAATAGCCCTGAAATATCTAGAATGAGAAGGGTTAAGAGAGAGTAGAGAAGAATCTAGAGAGGGCCTGAGGGCTAAACAGGGGTTATGGGTAGAATGGCTAGGGTTTATCTCATTGAGATATTATATGGGTAAGGTTAACGAACCCTTTTTAAAATTTTAAAAAAAAAAAAAAAAAAAAACAGGTTCAAGGCTGACAAGTTAAGAGATCAGTGCCCTTTGATTTCCCCAAAAAAATTAGCTCCCCCCAAAATTTCAAACCTAAAAGTACTGATGTCCAATTATGCCATCAACAATTCTGTCAAAAACTATACATATATATATGTGTATATATATATATATATGTGTGTGTGTATATATACATATATATATATATATATGTGTGTGTGTGTGTATGTATGTGTGAGTGTGTGTCTATGAAAGATTTAATACCAATGTATATATGTTAGTTTATTCTTGCTTATATGAATTGGTATTTACTTTACGAACAGATTGCTTTTGTTGCAAATAACTGTTGCCAACACCAATGGGGTTTGTTGGTGTTACTTTCACTATCAGATAATTAATTGTAGCAATATCATTACCAACATGTGATCTTTATCTGTTGGCAGAATCTGTTGGTAACACCGCCACCAACAAGACTTTTTAGCAACACTTTGATGACACAAGAATATCTGTTGGTAAAGTCTGTTGGTAAAAGTCATGCCTCTTGTGGCATGTGGAACACCAGGCGCACCCCAGTACGCATTCCATTGGGCTGCCAGCGACCCAAGTGAGGGGGAAAGGAAGGTAAAGAGGACTACAGCCCTTGTTGGGCATTCTACCGTAAGTTGGAGATAGAAGAAATTAGTTCTGTCCCTCTCTTTTTTGGGTGCTATATAAAGCCATTAATCTATATGTTTGCAAAATAATGGGCTTATAAAATGAAGAGTTTAGACGACAATATGTAAATTATTTGTTTTAAAATTAAGTATTCATAATATTTACTACCTCAATCAAACGTAAATACAAAAGTAATAACTTCTATTACAATTTTAAAAATAAAGTAAAAAATTTCCAAAAATATTTATCACAAAAAATTAGAATAGCTACCCTATAAAAGGCTAAAAATATTTTAAACGAAATAGTTTGACTCAATTACATAATTATTAGCCAACCAATAAGGACTGAAACTTGATTTCATTCTTGTCTCTCCAAACATATAAGCTCAGCATCCAAGTTCCATTCTCAATCCCTATATATCATAAATGATCCCACTCAATTCCACTTTACTAGTCTGATTTGGCTTGTAAAATCACCCTAGAGGGGGCATGAATAGGATGATGATTAAAGTCACAAAATAATTAAAATAGAAATATAGAAAATAAATGTGGACAAGACACGAATAATCTTTAACGAGGTTAGCCTCAACCAGGTTTAGTCTCCGCTTAGAATTTCATAACTCTAGGATTAGCGAATTTCATTAGGAGAAACTACACAACTCTAGAGTACACCTGCTCTAAATTTCAAGCCATAAGTTCATACCCTCAACAAGACTTAGTAGAGTTGACCCTTTAACTCGATGATTCCACCCAATTAAAACTTTGAATAAAACAACTCAATTAAACAAATAGCAAATTAAAGCTTAAGTTATGCAAGTGAGTATTGAGTAAAATTGTTGCATGTGCTCTCTCTCTCTTGTGTAATCTTTTGCTACAAATGTCTCCCTATTTGTAGGCAATGATGCTGTGGAGGTTATGATGTCATTAGAAAAGTGACCGTTTCATTTTGAAAATGAAATATGATCTTCAATATGGTTTCAAGGCCTTGAGATGCAGTTTTCAAGCTCTTGAATTCTTGCAGTTTGCTCAATGGTTATGTGCTTGATATTCAACAGCTATTTGCTTGATTTTAGGCTAAAAATCTTGTTGATAATGTTATCTAGTAGCTGATTTGAGCAAGTGATAATCTTCAAACTATGATCTCAGAAGATATCAACAAATTTACCCAAATCTTGACTTTTTCAAAAGTATTGACATATCGAGAATCATAATCTCATAATCAAATTTGAATCACAAAATATAATATTATAAAGATTATAGATTCAAATTTGAATTCTAAACTCTCTTCAAGTTATTATGACACCTTATATAAAATCAATTAAGCAATACTAGCATGATCTTAAAAAATATAGCACATTTAAACAATAGTAATTCTAAAATAGATCCAATTATAATATAATAAATAGATCCAATTATAATATAATAAACATACCAATGAGTCAAGTCCTTTTTGTCGTTCATCAAAACATATTCATAAATACATTGTAGTCTTAAGGAAGCTAACAATCTCTCCCTTTTGATGAAAGATAAAGCTCGATAAAAATAACATATCAATATAGTTTTGAATATTACACCATGAATGCTTTGCCAAATACTTCTCTCCCATTTTGTATTTCATCAAAAATGTTGCACAAGAAGGAGAAAGAAAAATCAAAATATAAAAATTATGACAAATACAAATAACTCCCCCTTAACAAATCAATGACATAGCAAAGTTGCACCTCCTTAATCTATGATACTCATAAAAAATATAACGGGTTAAATACTAACACCTAAATCAGTTACATATGCTAATGCTCATTGACTTGAAATTCTCGTAAGCAACATAAGGATGTAATAAGGGATTAACATAAAGTAACATTAATAAAATTCTCCCGCTACCAATAGTAAATCATGATTATCGAAAAATCATCAAGTGATATAAATATTTCCTTATAGAAATAAGCAATATCATTTATGTGCATAATCACATGTCATAATAGCATAAGATATGAGGAAATATAAATCATGCTCACCTTCCAAAGACAATAAAGCAAATTAAAATTTGAAAATTTGAAAATCAAAATTGCTCAAATAGGATGCAGATCACACAAGATAACATCACTTTTTCTTACAATCAAATATTACCACTATTCAAAATATTGAGATAGAAATTCAAACCCTTAATTTTAGTTATTTAAAGGCAATAACATCGTAGGTTTTGACTAATTTTCAAGGCCTTGAACTGTATTGCATGCCTTGAAATCTGGGCAATGACAAAATAAGTAGATTTTTATTTTATTTTTACTTTTGGCAGACCATAACTTATCATATCCCATTGCAAAGCTCTAATTTTTTCTCAGCCACTTGAATTTTTGGCAGGATTAAATGATGTCAGAATTTTATTATTAGTACCTGAATGAGGAGTTAATAACTTCCCATAAATATGCGCATTCTTGGTTGATTCTTCAAAAATGAAGCTCTTCGACTATATCTTGATACCTTTTTCTCCTTGGGTTCAAAATTGTTAGAAATAAGAAAAATTAATGAGGTAAAGTTTTTCTTTCCCTCAATCTTGGCACATTTTCTTGATTTAACACTACAAGCAAGAATTTTTGAAAGTTGAAAATTTATTGTGGTATTTAAATCATGAAAAAAATGACAACTTGGAGATAAACTATAGTTCTAAAATTCAAGCATGGATATTACCTGATACTTACTGCTTTGGAGAATGGATGAATAATAAGAATCTTTATTTTTCTCACCATTTTCAAGCAGCTCCTCAATTCGGGCATGCTTGACATCATTTGATCATCCTCCACTTGCTTAACATTTCCATCCATGATCATTTCATCTTGTGCCACAAATTTTCTTAACACCACATTTTGATTAGTACCAAAATAATAAAGGGTCTCCCAAATTTCCTTGATACTATGGCAACGTAAGTGAGATAAACTCGTAAATATTAATAGTAAGAGCACAATATAAAATATGTAGAGCTTTAAAATTTTTGGATAACTGCTTGTAATCATCTTCAGTATATTCATCTTCCAATAAATTGTTGGACCTTTGACCATGATCTCCCAAAAGTCGAGGCCTTTGTACTTGATATAAAGTTCCATTATTTCCTACCACAAAAATAATTAGTACCTTTAAAAAGCGGAGGGTAATCAAAGTCAAAATCATAACTTGCCATAGGATCGAACTATTAGATGGTAAAGTTTTAAAAAAATATTACTAACTTTGATACCAATCGTTGGCCTAATTTAGCTAATTAAATTACCCTAGAGGGAGGTGAATAGGATGATCATCAAAGTCACAAAATAATCAAAATAGAAATGGGGAAAGCAAATGTGGACAAGACATGAATAAATCTTAACGAGGTTATATTATCCTCAACCAGGCTTAATCCCTGTCTAGAATTCCTTAACTCTAAGATTAACCTAATTTTGTTAGAAGGAATTGCAAAATTCCAGAGTACACCTATTCTAAGTTTCAAACCACAAGTTGATACCCTCAACAAGGTTTGTTAGAGTTGACCCTTCAACTCTATGATCCCAACTAATTACAACTTTGTAATTTTGAATAATACAGTTCAATTGAATGAATAGTAAAGTAAAGCTTAAGGTATGCAAGCGAGTATTGACTAAGATTGGTACTTGTCTTCTCTCTCTTGTGTAATATTCAGCTACAAATACCTCCCTATTTGTAGGCAGTGTTGTTGGAGAGGTTGAAAGGTCATTAGGAAAGTGATCGCTGCATTTGAAAAAGGAAATGTGATCTTCAATTTCATTTCAAGGCCTTGAGATGCAACTTTCAAGCCCTTGAATTCTATAGTTTGTTCAACGGTTATATGCTTGATTTCCAAAGGCTACTTGCTTGATTTTAGGCTGAAAATCTTGCTGATAATGTTATCTAGTAGCTGATTTGAGCAAGCAACAATATTCAAACTATGATCTCAACAAATTTAGATAAATCTTAACTTTTTTAAAAGTATTGGCATATAGAGAATCATAATCTTATAATCAAATTTGAATCACAAAATATAATATCATAAAGATCACATATTCAAATTTTAATTTTAAACTATATCAAAGATATTATAACACCTCATATAAAATCAATTAAGCAATACTAACATGCCAATATCCACTTAAAAAATATAGCATATTTAAACAATAGTAATTCTAAGGTAGATCCAATTATAAAATAATAAACATACTAGTGAACCACTCCATTTTGTCTTTCATCAAAACATATTCATAAACAACACTGTAAGGTTAAGGAAGCTAACATACTTTGGGAGAGGGTCCCAAACATGTCTTAATATAATAGTTGGTCTAAAACTTGTTTCCCTCTAAAATCTATATGGATATATATTAAAA